>OU744336.1:100713821-100964353 GCA_916610165.2 Gymnosoma rotundatum | reverse complement strand
CTTCCAACTCCGTCAATGGACAAAATGGTCCCTGTTGTTTTAAGCGATAACTTTCTTACTAGCCTTTCAGTCACTATATTCACTTGTGAACCTGAATCCAATACAGCCCTAAATTCTTCTGAAATTCCATTTGCCGCCTTGATAATAACCCTTGCTGTGGCTAAAATTACATTTTTCTTGTCTTCTGTCGATGCTGAGGAGACTGCGGCTGCATTGGCTGGTGTAAAATCATTCTTTGTGGGTGGCGTTTGCTTTGAGGCTATTGATGAGACTTGAATTTTTTTTTTGATAAATGTAGTAACGTGTTGTGCTTGTTATTACATTTTTTACAGTTGCCATAAGTACAAGTCTTGGCTAAATTATCAGACTTAAAACAGTTCACACATAGTTTCTGTGGTTGTACCCATTTGAGTCTTTCAGTTTCTGTCATTGCCATGAATTGTTTGCAATGATAAATGCGGTGCCTACCATTATTGCATAGTTTGCAATTACTGTTATTCTCCATTGAAGCTATAGAGGAAACAACCTTGCTGGAACCTTGATGGGTAATTAATGTTTTACCAATCGACTCCATTGATTCAAATTGCATCTCCAAAAATGAAAATAATTCTCTAATAGTGGGCACCTCCTTCGGTTTCGATAAGGATTGTATAAACCGAACGTAAAGAGTGTGATCTAATTTTTTCATCATTATTTAAATTAGTAAGGCATCCCAAGCGGAAGAGTCTTGATTGATGCAGTAGATAATGTTCCCTTTGGTTGACTCAGGATCCTTTCTACTAGAGTGGCTACAAGAATCCGTTTATTGTTGTAACGCTCCTGAAGAAGGGTCCATGCCGTTTTGTAATTTTCTTCTGTTAGAGTAAGGTGGCTTATAAGTTTGCCAGCCTCCCCCGATAAATTGGTTTTGAGATACCACATTTTTTGGACATTCGGGAGAGACTGCTTGTCTACCATTTCTAAGAAAAGTTCATAGAACTGACGCCACTTCAAACAGTCGCCATTAAATTGAGGAATCGTTACCTTTGGAAGGGGCAGTGAACTGTGTACTGTCATGTCACTTCCCACACGTGGCGCAAAAGTTGCACCCTCATTGCATTTGTCTATTAATACTGCAAGTTTAACTAGATAATGTTGAACCAAGTCTTCCAGGGCATCGTATTTATCTTGATGTAGTCCCACCTTTGATAGATCTCCAGTCCTTTGCCACATGTGGTCATATAAATCTTGAACTTGAGTCCATAAATTTTTCACAGTGTCTGATTTGAGTTGATAAAACTGTTTTGGCTGATCCGCGTCTATGGGGTCTAAGCCATGTAGCAGACGAGTAAGTGCTGTCATACGAGCATTTATCCTTCTAGCTAGTCCATGAATTGATTCCTCTTCTGCGTCATACTGTTTAGATGAAAAGTCTTCTGATATCTTCTCTCTTATGGTTGGTACTGGCTTGTTGTTGAAAGGCAGTTTCTTTATTTCTGACTCAATGTATTCAATTATAGAGCTGTATTTTGCACCAGTTGATTTGTATAAATCCCTTACAATATAAGGATCCTCTTTTGACAAAGTTGAATCGCTACGAATTCTATTCTCTGTTTTCTCAAATGACTGCCATACGGAAATGAGTTCATTCCGTTTACTTTGATAAAATTCTTCAGTTCTTCTGTCGAGTGGAGCTTTTTTAATAATTGAAATGATTTTTTCAATATTACCAGCCCTTATTTCCTGTTGTGCCACAAGATCCTGAATGGTTGCCATTGTGAGCTGATTGCGTTGTGTTGAGTTTGTTTTTGTGTTGTCCGCTTGTAGTTACTCCTTTTGATTTGTCAAGACCTGCACTACTCGTGAGGGTTTTTCAAAATAGGAGTTGAACTTGCTGTTGCCGGAACTGATAGAATTCAAGCAGTTAGCACTGTGTTTGTCCTCATACACACAACCGGTAAATCCTGTTAACGTCTTGGTTGCGTGTTGAAAACTTGATAACTTCAGGGTGTCCTGATGCCTTGTATTATGCCTCTAAAATCTGAAGGATGCGTGTTTTTTGTTTGTTATGGCTATCAAAGTCCCTTACCACTGATGTGGGGAAACTTAGAATATCTAACCAAAACCTGGTGTCACCAAAATGTTTGTTGTTAAAAAGATTTAGTGGTAGGCAGTTCAAACACATAAATTTGAACTGGCACTAAATCGCAATCAAATTCCTTACAAGCACTTGTAACTTGAAGGAAGCCGTCAGGTAATAAAACACAATTGTTTTGATTACTAAAAAACGACTGAATCATATTTATTTTTTACGTTCTTTTATATACAATTAATTAATAATAAAATGCTTAGCTTATGAATAATAACAAATGGATAAATTGCTAAACTTAACACAAAAAATGACCTAATTTATAAATAGTGTAAATGAATTTAAAAACAAAATAAGTAAACAAATTTAAATGGTTAATGAACTTAAAATGCTGTGTATGCGATTAACAAAAACAAAATATTAAAGGAATTGTGCAATAAGCAATTAAACAAAAAATTAAACTAAATATTGGGTAAGCAATTGGTTAATGCACTAGAATTAGGTCAAGCAGAATAAATGTATATAAATGTATTTAAATATATTAATGTATGTTCTTAACATTCTCCGCCGCGTTGAACGCCGTTCAAATTATGAACTTAGTGCACCTAGGGTGGATTGATCGACTGGTTTCAGGGTTCTACCACAGCTGGTGTTGATGACTGTGACCTCATAGCTGGCTTGGGTGTGAACTGATATGTTTTATTGAGTTTTGAACGGATCTTCCAATTCAGCAGGCAAAGTAATATAAAGATGCAACAAATAAGCGAGGTGTAGCTGACAGCGTGATGATGTTTACTTTTAGCGTTGATGAGTTGTGGTAAATGTTCTAGAGTTGACTCATTTAATTGTTTTTGTAGATTTTTCAGCTCCTCTAAGTGGACCTTGTATTGAGTCCCTTTAGTGTTAACAAAAATCCTTTCTATTTCCTGTGGTCGACTTATTGATTCGATATGTTTTAGTCTTACATAGGAGGTATGTATACTAGTTGATGCTTTAAAATGCCCTTGTATTGATACAAAATTGTTTTTCATTACACAATTGGAACCAATTTCCATTATTCCTGCATTTCTAATTGTGATGAGCGTGGGTTTCATGTCACATACCACTGACGCTTCAATGTCGGTTGTAGTAGCAAAGATCCACTTATTTTGATGATTCAATTGATTCCAAACTGTTGTTCCTGGGATTCTTTGGAAATTGCAATTGGTTGTTGATTGATTATTGAAGATATCGATCTCACAGGGATTGGCATTGGCATTTGTTCTGAGTTTTGACTGCTGATTTTTACAAATATATTCGTCATCCTTGGCCTTGATGCAATTTGCTACGTCCTCTGAATTCAGAAGCATATATTCCTTTCTATGTACATCTGTTGCTAGGTATGATGTGTCTGGTTTGATGGCGATTAAAGTATTATTTTTTATTGTTGGAACTGGTACTATTTTGAACAGCTCAAAGAACTGTTAATTAACTAGAGGTATCTTAACTTCGAAAATAACTTCATATTTTGTTACAGCTTCCATGACCTTCATAAGCTTATATAGTTCAATTAAGTTATCACCTACTGCTGGAAGAGTATGTAACGCTGGGAGATTAGCCTTGATGACAGTAATCTCCTCCTTTAATTGATTAGGAGACAATAAAACAGGGCTTATTTTTCCATTATGAGTATCAGTAAGTACATTAATGATTTCGGCCACTGTTCTCTGTAGACTTATTGCTGTTAATGCCAAGTGAGTTGACAGAAGTCCAACAAGTTGCGAGTTGCTTAGTTGGGAAGATTCCTTAGCTACTTCATTTTTGTTTTGCTCAACCATTTCTAAGATCTCATTTATTTTATTCTGAGTATTAACTTCATCCTGTTTAATGACGTTGATGGTTGAATCAATTATTGATGTTTGAATTTTTAAAAGACTAGTTATGTGGCCGTGTTCGATTTTGGCCTTGTTAATAGTCCTTGACATTTCTTCTGCGTAGTCTGCATCAAGAACACCAAAAAGTGAACGGGCAATAGTGCCAACTATGTTAAATGGAGATCTTTTAAAACGTCTGTTCGAAAATAATTCTTCTTCTTGGAGTAATTCATTTTTGATTTGCTTCATGTTGTTCACCAAGATATTGCACATCGAGTGTTGTTGCATTACAGAGCACAGTTGCTGTAAAGTTTGCAAACCTGATGACAAGGATTTTATTTCTGAATAAAATGGCGTTAAATCGTAATACACTAACATTTTCCATTCCGCCGTATTCAGTTTCACCTTTCCTACTCCTTCGAAATACAGCCCTGGGTCATTCTGAAATGGTGTAACTATCAAGTTATTGCACAGCACCATAGGCATTAGGAATAGTGATAAAAATGCAGTTAGTATTGTCGGGTTATTTGAAGCCTTGAATCTTTTTGTTGGGATGGTATCCTCATCGTCTTTCCTGGGCAAAGATCGTTGGTTTTATTTCTGTTGGGACTTCTTTTTCATTTTCTGGAAATAGTGGAGCCAGCCTGTGAATGGGTCGCTTTAATACCCCTGTTGATGTTTTTACTTCAGCCACTCTTACAGCACCGTCATCACCAGTGAACACATTTAAAATGCTTCCTAGAGGCCATTTCATCGGAGGAAGGTTATCTTCTTTGATGATAACCATATCTCCCGTTTTGAGATTGCTGATCTTTTGCTTCCATTTGTGACGTTGTTGGAGTTCATGTAAATATTCTGCTGACCACCTTTTCCAGAATTGGTGTTTTATGTTTGATATTAACTTCCAGTGTGATATGCTGGACGTCTTAAGAGTATTAGCTCTGCTGTCTACTTGCGATGTTAGTGCTTCACCGATAAGAAAATGACCCGGTGTCAATGCTTCAAGACTGTTTGGATCGTTTGATAGTGGAGTGAGAGGGCGAGAATTCAAAATTGCTTCGATTTCGATGATAATTGTTTCTAATTCTTCATGGGTTAGTGCTTCAGTTGATACACTGCGTACCAAGAGATGTTTTGTGATGAGCGTGGGTTTCATGTCACATACCACTGACGCTTCAATGTCGGTTGTAGTAGCATAGATCCATTTATTTTGATGATTCAATTGATTCCAAACTGTTGTTCCTGGGATTCTTTGGAAATTGCAATTGGTTGTTGATTGATTATTGAAGATATCGATCTCACAGGGATTGGCATTGGCATTTCTTCTGAGTTTTGACTGCTGATTTTTACAAATATATTCGTCATCCTTGGCTTTGATGCAATTTGCTACGTCCTCTGAATTCAGAAGCATGTTTTTCTCTCTATGTACATCTGTTGCTAGGTATGATGTGTCTGGTTTGATGGCGATTAAAGTATTATTTTTTATTGTTGGAACTGGTACTATTTTGAACAGCTCAAAGAACTGTTGATTAACTAGAGGTATCTTAACTTCGAAAATAACTTCATATTTTGTTACAGCTTCCATGACCTTCATAAGCTTATATAGTTCAATTAAGTTATCACCTACCGTATGTGACGCTGGGAGATTAGCCTTGATGACAGTAATCTCCTCCTTTAATTGATTAGGAGACAATAAAACAGGGCTTATTTTTCCATTATGAGTATCAGTAAGTACATTAATGATTTCGGCCTCTGTTCTCTGTAGACTTATTGCTGTTAATGCCAAGTGAGTTGACAGAAGTCCAACAAGTTGCGAGTTGCTTAGTTGGGAAGATTCCTTAGCTACTTCATTTTTGTTTTGCTCAACCATTTCTAAGATCTCATTTATTTTATTCTGAGTATTAACTTCATCCTGTTTAATGACGTTGATGGTTGAATCAATTATTGATGATAGAATTTTTAAAAGACTAGTTATGTGGCCATGTTCGATTTTGGCCTTGTTAATAGTCCTTGACATTTCTTCTGCGTAGTCTGCATCAAGAACACCAAAAAGTGAACGGGCAATAGTGCCAACTATGTTAAATGGAGATCTTTTAAAACGTCTGTTCGAAAATAATTCTTCTTCTTGGAGTAATTCATTTTTGATTTGCTTCATGTTGTTCACCAAGATATTGCACATCGAGTGTTGTTGCATTACAGAGCACAGTTGCTGTAAAGTTTGCAAACCTGATGACAAGGATTTTATTTCTGAATAAAATGGCGTTAAATCGTAATACACTAACATTTTCCATTCCGCCGTATTCAGTTTCACCTTTCCTACTCCTTCGAAATACAGCCCTGGGTCATTCTGAAATGGTGTAACTATCAAGTTATTGCACAGCACCATAGGCATTAGGAATAGTGATAAAAATGCAGTTAGTATTGTCGGGTTATTTGAAGCCTTGAATCTTTTTGTTGGGATGGTATCCTCATCGTCTTTCCTGGGCAAAGATCGTTGGTTTTATTTCTGTTGGGACTTCTTTCTCATTTTCTGGAAATAGTGGAGCCAGCCTGTGAATGGGTCGCTTTAATACCCCTGTTGATATTTTTACTTCAGCCACTCTTACAGCACCGTCATCACCAGTGAACACATTTAAAATTCTTCCTAGAGGCCAATTTATCGGAGGAAGGTTATCTTCTTTGATGATAACCATATCTCCCGTTTTGAGATTGCTGATCTTTTGCTTCCATTTGTGACGTTGTTGGAGTTCATGTAAATATTCTGCTGACCACCTTTTCAAGAATTGGTGTTTTATGTGTGATATTAACTTCAAGTGTGATATGCTGGACGTCTTAAGAGTATAAGCTCTGCTGTCTACTTGCGATGTTAGTGCTTCACCGATAAGAAAATGACCCGGTGTCAATGCTTCAAGACTGTTTGGATCGTTTGATAGTGGAGTGAGAGGGCGAGAATTCAAAATTGCTTCGATTTCGATGATAATTGTTTCTAATTCTTCATGGGTTAGTGCTTCAGTTGATACACTGCGTACCAAGAGATGTTTTGTGATGAGCGTGGGTTTCATGTCACATACCACTGACGCTTCAATGTCGGTTGTAGTAGCATAGATCCATTTATTTTGATGATTCAATTGATTCCAAACTGTTGTTCCTGGGATTCTTTGGAAATTGCAATTGGTTGTTGATTGATTATTGAAGATATCGATCTCACAGGGATTAGCATTGGCATTTCTTCTGAGTTTTGACTGCTGATTTTTACAAATATATTCGTCATCCTTGGCTTTGATGCAATTTGCTACGTCCTCTGAATTCAGAAGCATGTATTCCTCTCTATGTACATCTGTTGCTAGGTATGATGTGTCTGGTTTGATGGCGATTAAAGTATTATTTTTTATTGTTGGAATTGGTACTATTTTGAACAGCTCAAAGAACTGTTGATTAACTAGAGGTATCTTAACTTCGAAAATAACTTCATATTTTGTTACAGCTTCCATGACCTTCAAAAGCTTATATAGTTCAATTAAGTTATCACCTACCGTATGTGACGCTGGGAGATTAGCCTTGATGACAGTAATCTCCTCCTTTAATTGATTAGGAGACAATAAAACAGGGCTTATTTTTCCATTATGAGTATCAGTAAGTACATTAATGATTTCGGCCTCTGTTCTCTGTAGACTTATTGCTGTTAATGCCAAGTGAGTTGACAGAAGTCCAACAAGTTGCGAGTTGCTTAGTTGGGAAGAGTCCTTAGCTACTTTATTTTTGTTTTGCTCAACCATTTCTAAGATCTCATTTATTTTATTCTGAGTATTAACTTCATCCTGTTTAATGCTGTTGATGGTTGAATCAATTATTGATGTTTGAATTTTTAAAAGACTAGTTATGTGGCCATGTTCGATTTTGGCCTTGTTAATAGTCCTTGACATTTCTTCTGCGTAGTCTGCATCAAGAACACCAAAAAGTGAACGGGCAATAGTGCCAACTATGTTAAATGGAGATATTTTAAAACGTCTGTTCGAAAATAATTCTTCTTGGAGTAATTCATTTTTGATTTGCTTCATGTTGTTCACCAAGATATTGCACA
Source organism: Gymnosoma rotundatum (assembly GCA_916610165.2). NCBI lineage: Eukaryota > Metazoa > Arthropoda > Insecta > Diptera > Tachinidae > Gymnosoma > Gymnosoma rotundatum. Next base: position 100,956,351 of record OU744336.1, on the reverse strand, counting down.
TCGAGTGTTGTTGCATTACAGAGCACAGTTGCTGTAAAGTTTGCAAACCTGATGACAAGGATTTTATTTCTGAATAAAATGGCGTTAAATCGTAATACACTAACATTTTCCATTCCGCCGTATTCAGTTTCACCTTTCCTACTCCTTCGAAATACAACCCTGGGTCATTCTGAAATGGTGTAACTATCAAGTTATTGCACAGCACCATAGGCATTAGGAATAGTGATAATAATGCAGTTAGTATTGTCGGTTTATTTGAAGCCTTGAATCTTTTTGTTGGGATGGTATCCTTATCGTCTTTCCTGGGCAAAGATCGTTGGTTTTATTTCTGTTGGGACTTCTTTTTCATTTTCTGGAAATAGTGGAGCCAGCCTGTGAATGGGTCGCTTTAATACTCCTGTTGATGTTTTTACTGCAGCCACTCTTACAGCACCGTCATCACCAGTGAACACATTTAAAATTCTTCCTAGAGGCCATTTCATCGGAGGAAGGTTATCTTCTTTGATGATAACCATATCTACCGTTTTGAGATTGCTGATCTTTTGCTTCCATTTGTGACGTTGTTGGAGTTCATGTAAATATTCTGCTGACCACCTTTTCAAGAATTGGTGTTTTATGTGTGATATTAACTTCCAGTGTGATATGCTGGACGTCTTAAGAGTATTAGCTCTGCTGTCTACTTGCGATGTTAGTGCTTCACCGATAAGAAAATGACCCGGTGTCAATGCTTCAAGACTGTTTGGATCGTTTGATAGTGGAGTGAGAGGGCGAGAATTCAAAATTGCTTCGATTTCGATGATAATTGTTTCTAATTCTTCATGGGTTAGTGCTTCAGTTGATACACTGAGTACCAAGAGATGTTTTGCGGACTTCACTGCAGCTTACCATAGGCCTCCAAAATGTGGTGCTCTCGGTGGGATAAAGTGCCCTTTGAGCTGGAAGCTGAAATGATTACTTCCTGTGCCTTGTCTGAATATATGTTTTTAGATAATTCTGCCAAACTATTTTTTGCTCCGACAAAATTCGTAGTATTATCACAATAAATATTTTGACGGTGACCACGACGAGCAATAAATCATTTAAGAGCCCCAATGAGCAATAAATCGTTTAAGAGCCCCAATGAACGATTCAGTTGATAAGTCAGACACAAGCTCCAAGTGGACTGCCTTTGTTGCAAAACAGCAGAACACAGCTATGTGAGCTTTGGTTGGTCTTTTACCCCTGATTTTGTAGTGTACCCAAAATGGGCCACAATAGTCTACACCAGAGTTTATAAATGGTCTAGCAGGAACTACTCTTTGTTTTGGTAGATTACCCATTACCTGTTGATATAATTGCGGTCACGCTCTAGTGCACCTTATGCATTTTTGAATAATTGATCGTGCTGTTATCTTTCCTTTTATTGGCCAAAACCTTTGTCTTATTGTACTTAGAAGTGCTTGAGTTCCACAGTGCTTGTACTCTTCATGCGTCATTGTAAATAATAATTTTACCAAGGGATCGTTATATGGTAATATTATTGGGTGTTTTGCGTCTGGTTGTAGATTGGCATGTTTTAATCTTCCTCCTACGCGAATAATGCCTTCCTCATCTAAAAATGGTGATAAACTGCTGATAGAGCTATGGTTGCTTATTTGGTTGTCGCCTTTCAATTGTTTCATTTCGACTGCAAAATCTGAAGCTTGTATGGCTTGAATAATTAAACGAAGAGAGTCGTCTAGCTCCTTAGGAATAGGTGATATATTTTTTGGTCGCTGCGAATTTGACATTCGTAAGTTTCTTGTGAATCTGAGCACATATGCCAAAATCCTTTGCAATCTTCTAAACGAATTTTTGTGTTGAATTCTATATATGAAATCGATGTCTGTCGTTACTATTGCTGCATATGCTGCTGTGATATGCCTTTTTTTGAATTCTTCCAACTCCGTCAATGGACAAAATGGTCCCCGTTGTTTTAAGCGATAACTTTCTTACTAGCCTTTCAGTCACTATATTCACTTGTGAACCTGAATCCAATACAGCCCTAAATTCTTCTGAAATTCCATTTGCCGCCTTGATAATAACCCTTGCTGTGGCTAAAATTACATTTTTCTTGTCTTCTGTCGATGCTGAGGAGACTGCGGCTGCATTGGCTGGTGTAAAATCGTTCTTTGTGGGTGGCGTTTGCTTTGAGGCTATTGATGAGACTTGAATTTTTTTTGATAAATGTAGTAACGTGTTGTGCTTGTTATTACATTTTTTACAGTTGCCATAAGTACAAGTCTTGGCTAAATGATCAGACTTAAAACAGTTCACACATAGTTTCTGTTGTTGTACCCATTTGAGTCTTTCAGTTTCTGTCATTGCCATGAATTGTTTGCAATAATAAATGCGGTGCTTACCATTACTACATAGTTTGCAATTACTGTTATTCTCCATTGAAGCTATAGAGGAAACAACCTTGCTGGAACCTTGATGGGTAATTAATGTTTTACCAATCGAGTCCATTGATTCAAATTGCATCTCCAAAAATGAAAATAATTCTCTAATAGTGGGCACCTCCTTCGGTTTCGATAAGGATTGTATAAACCGAATGTAAAGAGTGTGATCTAATTTTTTCATCATTATTTGAATTAGTAAGGCATCCCAACCGGATGTGTTGATATTCAAGTTATTAAGTGCTAACATGCATTCTTTTGTTGTATCATGAAGAGTCTTGATTGATGCAGTAGATAATGTTCCCTTTGGTTGACTCAGGATCCTTTCTACTAGAGTGGCTACAAGAATCCGTTTATTGTTGTAACGCTCCTGAAGAAGGGTCCATGCCGTTGTGAGCTGATTGCGTTGTGTTGAGTTTGTTTTTGTGTTTTCCCCTTGTAGTTACTCCTTTTGATTTGTCAAGACCTGCACTACTCGTGAGGGTTTTTCAAAATAGGAGTTGAACTTGCTGTTGCCGGAACTGATAGAATTCAAGCAGTTAGCACTATGTTTGTCCTCATACACACAACCGGTAAATCCTGTTAACGTCTTGGTTGCGTGTTGAAAACTTGATAACTTCAGGGTGTCCTGATGCCTTGTATTATGCCTCTAAAATCTGAAGGATGCGTGTTTTTTGTTTGTTATGGCTATCAAAGTCCCTTACCACTGATGTGGGGAAACTTAGAATATCTAACCAAAACCTGGTGTCACCAAAATGTTTGTTGTTAAAAAGATTTAGTGGTAGGCAATTCAAACACATAAATTTGAACTGGCACTAAATCGCAATCAAATTCCTTACAAGCACTTGTAACTTGAAGGAAACCGTCAGGTAATAAAACACAATTGTTTTGATTACTTAAAAACGACTGAATCATATTTATTTTTTACGTTCTTTTATATACAATTAATTAATAATAAAATGCTTAGCTTATGAATAATAACAAATGGATAAATTGCTAAACTTAACACAAAAAATTACCTAATTTATAAATAGTGTAAATGAACTTAAAAACAAAATAAGTAAACAAATTTAAATAGTTAATGAACTTAAAATGCTGTGTATGCGATTAACAAAAACAAAATATTAAAGGAATTGTGCAATAAGCAATTAAACAAAAAATTAAACTAAATATTGTGTAAGCAATTGGTTAATGCACTAGAATTAGGTCAAGTAGAATAAATGTATATATTAATGTATGTTCTTAACACATGCCTTTATTCGCAAAAACTTGGTTCAATTTTGCCCCATTCGTCCTGAAGAGCTATTTTCAAGTCATCCTTAGAACTGATTGTATGACTACGAATTTTACGATCGAGTTAGCTCCACATATTTACGATTGGGTTGATGTCTGGACTCTGGGCTGGTGTATCCATAACATGTGGACAAATATAAAGTAGCCATGATCGCACATTATAAGCCTTATGCTTACAGCCATACCTAAATAAAAACGGAAAGCGGAACGTTTTCTTCCGTATAGCTTTGACGCTGAAATGCCATACCTAAACAAAAGCGGCAACGGTTTGTCAAAATGATAAAAAACAGGGTTATTAAAAACATTAAGGCTTAAGTCTAGTTAACCGACGCACCTCAAAAATGATATAAAGCTATATAGGGGTGTAAATGAAAATCTAAGCAATAAATTACCTTTCCTATGAATCCCATATTGTCCCATTCCCCCATTAAATACTCAATATGTACCATATTATACATACAAACGTTGGAGGTGCGTAACTCCGAAGCTAAAGGTCAACTCCAAAATATTCACTTAAAACTTTACACCCCGGACACATTTTTTTTCATTTCTGCAATAGATTTTTCCAAAAATATTTATAAATTCCCTAAATATTTAAAAATAATAACAATTCTGCTTTTTATGTTGTGTAAATTGAAAATTTTATAAAAAAATACCCAAATTTGTTTTGTTTTTGTTTATTTTTAATTTATTTTATTATTAAACGCCTTGCCAAAATCGGATTTTCCAATTGAAAAGCGTTGCCGCCGCGTTATTTCGGTATGCTCCATACAAAATGTACTAGCATGAGAACTTTTGACAGCAAAAAAACGCTTTCCGCCCTTGTTTAGGTATGGCTGTTAGGGTCGTTGTCTTGGTAAAAATAAAAGTTTTTACCAAAACAAAGTTTCTGCTTACAAACTGCCAAACTTTCTTTTAAATGTTCAGATACATATGCTGATCCACCGGGCCCAGATGCGGAAAATTATCTCCAAACCATTACTGACCCACCACCGTGCTTAACTGTTGGTTTCATGTTTTAGGCAAGCAATTCCTCATTGGATTTTCTCCATACATAAGGTCTTCCATCTGAACCAAACAAGTTGAATTTACTTTCATCTGTGAATAATACCCGCTTCCAAAGTGAAAAATCATTTGTTTCATGTTCCTTGGCGAATCGTAACCTTACCTTTTGATTTCTCTTATTAATCACAGGTTTAACTGTTTTCCTTCTGCCATTGAAATTAGCCCTTTTTAATATGTTTCTTATGATCTGTGGGTAACATTTTTTCCCTTTATCTTTTTCAACAATTTCTACGAGTTTCAGAGCACTTAAAAACGGGTTCTTTCTTATTTGACAAGCATTATAACAAGCAATTAAGCTTGTTTCCAGCAGAGAAAATTTTTTTATTTGCACTTTTCTTCTTGTTCGCAATCCTCTCTTCCATTTTATATTTTTTTATAATATATTGAACTGTTGATCGGCTTGTATCAACTATCTCAGATATTTCTCGCAGCGATTTATTATTATTATGACTTGAATTATACATTTTCTTACTTCAACAGAAGTTTGTCCTCTCTCTCCACCCATTTTGTTCTCTTTTGTAAATCTTTCAAACAAAAACTCGAATAAATGTGATAGTGGGGAAAGTCCCCCTATTTTTTAATTATTTTTACGAAATATCCCGAAGTTAGATGCAAATTGAAAGGCAAATTAAATAAGACTGTACGAGTTTGGCTTTGGCGTCGAAAGTTGCCACTTTTAAAATATTTATCTGTATTTTAATAAATAAAGATATATTCAAAATTTCGTTTCTGATATTTAATTAAGTACGTAGTTTTGTACTAAAATTAAGTAATTTTTTTTTTATTAGCCTAATTAGTTTTAGAAATATAACATAACGAAATTTGTTTTCAAAGGTAAACGAGTTTCGCTTAGAGCTACTGTACCTATATGTCTTTCACGGTGATAAATCCATTTTCGGTCATTTTATTGAATTGTTAAGAGAAAAAATATATTCTGCAAAATTTTTATGCACCTGCATTTTCACATTCTTTTTTTTTGCAAATGTTTTGAATTAAATTTGAGTCTTCTTGAAAAATATGCCTTTAATTTTTGAAATTAAATGACATTTTTACAAAATCTCGCTTGGAATATTTCAAATTAACAAACAACTTTTAACGTTTAAGCACCACATTTTGTGCTTTACTTTTGATGTTTCATTGCAAATGTTTTAAAGTACTTATTTTATAGCGTGAAGTTTGTTTTAAAGAAAAAAATATTCTTTGTTTAACATTCTTAAACACTGGTTTATTTTAAGCAGCAAATGTTTTGTTAATTTGAAATTTGAGTAAAAATGTATTTTTTGTTTAAAATTTTTGTGTCTGATTTCTTGTGAATTTTTTTATTCTTGCTGTTGTTTTTGTAAATTATTCACTGCATTTTTGCATACGCAATACTAATTTTTGTGTCACTGGCCTGACGATAATAATTTTATGTAATCAGCATTTTTAGCGTTAAGAATTTAGTATAAATAGTGATGAATAATAATTAAAACAGTGAGTTGTAAACTAGAAGTAAGGACAAGCACTTATAACCTGAAATTCCTACGGGACCCTGCAGGTTATAAATAAATAAAATTAATATAGAAGATAGCCTGGAACTCCTACGGGACCCTGCAGGTTATATATAAATAAATAGAATTATAATATACCCAAATCAAAGAGTATTCTTCTTGTTTACAAAACAGTTCCAACACAGGGACACTACGCTTCCAGATGTCCTGAAAATGGAAGCCAGCGAGCGGGAAACGCCAAGGGAGACTGACACAATGTAGGAGGGCCGGTCCTTTCTGAAAAAGAAAAAATCCTCATCTAAACCGACGGCACTGCAAAGCGAAGAGACGCCTTACCGCATCTATCGTCATCGGGGTCACCATAGTTAAGGCCGTAATTGACACCGGCTCCAGTAAAAATTTTATTCGCGAAAATTTAATCAAGCGGCTACATCTCGAAAAAACTGTTTTAAGGAAAAAATTGAGGTGATGCTTGCTGACGATCAACGCGGACAATATCAAGAGTATTGAGTACCAAAAAGAAGATGCCGTAGAGAATTTCACAACAAGCGAACAAAGTACGATAAACCGTTTTCTGGAAGAGGAACTAGCAAAATGTCATCACCTACAGGGCCCTTCAACTATTGCTACACACAAAATTTTTAAGACAAATGAACACCCAGTAAAAATTCAATATTCGAACCGAAACCCAGCCATGTAGACCATAATTATTGCAGAAGTAAACCAGTTATTAGCACAAGGATGCATCGAGGCCTCTAAAAATCCTTACAGTTTCCCTATAACATTGATCAAAAAGAAAGACGGTACCTGGAGGACCTGCATGGACTTTTCACAACTCAATAAAAGGGCAGTTCCTGATGCCTACGTGCTGCCACGGATCCATAGCATTTTAAGTAGACTAGGCGAGTCAAAGCTTTTTAGTTGCATCGATTTAAAGAACGGCTACTGGCAAATTCTTATGCAGGAAAATAGCAAGCAACTCACAGCATTTGCAGTACTGGGGCGAGGTCTTTTTCAGTGGAAAGTAATGCCGTAATAAAATCACGATAGTGCTGCAGCAGGACACTTGGGTATGCGGAAAACTCTCCACAGGGAAATCAGCCGGTACTGTTGGCCTGGAATGTACCGCGACGTAAGGCGATATGTACAGCGGTGCCAATCCTGCCAACGTTATAAGATAATTCAAGAAAAGCCACTCGGGGAGATGTTAACAAGAATTCCGGAGGAATCTTGGGCAACAATATGCGCCGATTTTGTAGGACCATTGCCACGCTCAAAGCACGGCAACACTATGCTACTAGCGATATGTGATAAGTTCTAGAAGTCGACGGAACTGATAGCAATACATAAGGGCACAGCTGAAGGGGTTATTATTGCACTGCGTGAACGCAACATTGCTAGATTCGGCGTACCACAGATACTGGTGACAGACAAATGCACTCAAATTACTTCGCGGGGTATTCAAAGTTTTTTAGGGGATATCGGCGCACAACAACAGCTCACCGCACCATATACGCCTCAGGAAAATCCAACTGACCGCACAAATCGCACGGTCAAGACTATAATGGCACAGCTTTCAAAGGAGCATCATAAGACCTGGGACGAAAAAATCCCAGAAATAATGTTAGCCATTAATTAAAACGTAGCAGGGTCAGGGTACTTTCCAGTCTTCATAACCCAAGGTCGTGAGCCTCTACCAGTTCACTATCTTACAACTGCACTGCCACATCAAGCGCAAACATCAAATACGACTCCATGGCTAACCAATTAGACCAATTAGAAGCGAAACTGATGATACTGGCCGCCCGGAAAACTGCAGGCCCATGTTGAAAGACGCGGCTAATTAGAGCGATACCGGTTCCATGTCGCGAGATTCTAGAGACTTACCAATAACTCCTGGGGGTGATATCCCTTTGCTTAGCTCAACACCGTCAGATGCTGGTGATCAACAAATCGAGGAGGACAGCATGCCGTGGATTACTACATTGTATGACCAAACATAAACACCTGGTCGGAATATGCCATTTACATTTTATCCACCCTATGGACTACCCAGTCACATTAGTCTTAGCAGTGATGAAACCGAACGCAGATGTTTCGAAATGAAGAAATTCTGGAAGATGCAGAAGAGATGTTCCGATCATAGTTTGGTGAATTCGATAATACTCTGGACGTTTACCGCTCTCCCTCAACATCGTCATCATCGATGTCCACAGGATCCAGCCCGCGAAATCGAATGCATGGATGGGCAACAGTCGACGGTGAAGACGCCAAGTGTCACTCAATCAAACGCTGGTTACCAGAGAAGTATTGTCTACGGCTTCTGATTTAATAATGCTGAATATTGGCCAGAAGTTACGCATCCCCAGCACCGCCATGCAGCAACCAGCACAGATGAAGGTACCTGGGCCGTTCCAGGGCTATCACCGCTAAGACAATGCGCGAATAAGAGTAGCGACCAGCCCAGGCTAACCTGAGCAACTTGTGCCACCACCTATCCCTGATAGTCCCTCGAGTTCGTCGCATTCATCTTGGCCAGAGGTCGTTAGTCCACGTAGGGAGTTTACTCCGGTAAGTAACGGTACACCGCCTATCCCAGACCACCCCGAGGCGTCATCACCACAGACATCGTGACCACAACAAAAACACTTCGTTTTAGATCAAAAGGTGGTCTTCGGAAAAGGTTCAGTATCTGCTAATGATAAATCTAATTAAATAAAGTGAGAAAAATCATACTTGAGATTTTTGAACGTTTTTCATCCACTTTAGAGACAATAAAGCCCTCTAATAAAAAAATTTTTGTTTATTTTCTTGCACCTCTAAATCCATGTTTCCGTATTTTTTGTTCATATGTGTTGCTACTCCGTTGGGGCTGGACAAGATGAGTCCATGGCGTTAGTTGACACGTAAAGGTTTCGCTATTGTGTTGGAGAACACCACACGTAATCCCAGTTTATTTTTAAAATTTTAAAGCTAACAAATACTAAAATTCCCAAAACCCATCTCTTTCAAATTGTTAACCAAAACAAAAAAGTCTTAATTTAAATTTGTTTACAAAAAATTCTATTGATTTTAAATTATTTACAATAATACGAGGGCTGCTATATATATTTCTGGCCTAGCAACACTGAGTGCTGCCAAGTGCAATCTGACATTTTCATTGGAAAGTTTGTCATTTTTAAGCATAATCGTACTCAAAAGGTTTTGACATACGACCATTTTTTGTGTTGTTTGCAGTGACTTTAAAAAATTAATATAGAAAAAAATGGAATTAACTCGTGAACATTTTCGTGCCATCATTTTTCACAACTTTCGACGTGGATTATCACGACAAGAGTTCATTGATGAACTTAAATCTTTGTATGGCGATGAAGCACCATCCTATAGCACTGTGAAAAATTTATATAATGAATTTAATCTTGGCCGAAGCTCGCTCAAAGACGAATTCCGTGAAGGTCGTTCAAAAACGGCTGTTGTGCCAGAGAACATTGATGCCGTGCGTGAACTCATAATGCAAGATCGACATGCGACATGCCGAGAGATAGAGACATCCTTGGACATTTCTTCCACCAGCATGCATTCGATACTGCATGAACACCTGGCCGTAAAAAAGGTTTGTTCTCGTTGAATCTCGCACAATTTGAAAGTCGCTCAAAAATGGGGTCGTGTCGATTGGTGCAAAGAAATGTTGCAAAAATAGGATTGCGGTGCTTCAAAGGACGTTTATAAGATCGTCACAGGTGACGAATCATCGATCTATGCGTAAGAGCCCGAAACGAAACAACAATCGACCGTGTGGGTCTTCAAAGACGAGCAAAATCCAACGAAAGTTGCCCGTGGAAGAAGCACTTCGAAGCAAATGGTCGCCTGTTTCTTCGGCAAAACTGGTCATGTGGCGACTGTTCCGCTTGAGCAACGTAGGACGGTCACTTCTGAGTGGTACACTACAATTTTTTTGCCTGAAGTCATCGGAGAAATTCGAAAAACCAACAAGAGAAGACGAATCATTGTTCACCATAACAATGCGAGCTCTCACACATCGGCTCAAATCAGAGCGCGTTTGACCGGCCAAAACGTCGAATTAATAGGTCATCCGCAGTACAGCCCTGACTTGGCACCTAATGACTTCTTCTTGTTTCCGCACATCAAGAAAAAAATGCGTGGTCAACGATTTTCGTCGCCAGAAGAAGCTGTTGAATTGTTCAAAAACCATGTTTTAGAGGTGTCTCAATCGGAGTGGAAAAAGTGCTTCGACTACTGGTTTGAGCGCATGCAAAAGTGTATAAATCACGCTGGAGAATACTTTGAAAAACGATAAAACCATTTTTGATTATAAATATTCGCATTTTCAATATTAGGCCAGAAATATATAGAGCAGCCCTCATATATAAGGGTTTTGGTATTTTAATGCTATAATTTAATCATAAAAAACATTATTCTTCCTTTGTTTTCTACTCTTACAAAAAATTTTTTTTCTTTTTTGCTACTTCTAAAACAACATAAAAAACTAATAAATATTTTGTATGTTGTTGTTGTAAGTATTTATGAATCTTTTTTTTTTTTTGTTATATATATGTTTTTTTTTTTGTTTGTTTTGTTTGTTTTTTTTTTTTTTTTTGGTACCAAGTAAGCATTTGAATGCCTATTGAGCTTGTTCATATATATTGGATTGTGGAAACAATAATCCAAACCTCTGAATCAGGCGTTTTTCAATATATATCTTTATAAACCTCTATATATGTATACATATAATATAAGTACGTGCATACATATTTACATATAACACATATATATGTGTATACATACGTATATATATATCAGATTTTTATATATATATATATCTTTATTTATTTATAAATTATCTATTATATGAATAGTTTTAACTTAATGTTAGTTCGGTGAAACACAAAAAACCAAAACAAACACAAAAGTGTGTTATAATTGTATATATATACATGCTCCAGTGTTTACGTTTAATGCTGAGAGTAGCACTTTTGAAAATATTAATTCTTTTGTTTATGAAATTTCGATTATTGCATAAAAGTGACACAAAAAATAGTGGTGCGTATGCAAAAATGCAATATATAATTAACAAAACAACAATAACAAATATGAACAAGAAATCAGACACAAAAATTTTTTAACAAAAAATAAATTTTTTCTCAAACTTCAAACCAACAAAATAATTGCTGCTTAAAAAAAAACTTCAGGCTTTTTAGAAAATAAAAAAAAGCGTTTTTTATTAATGAAATATCTAAAGTAAAGCACAAAAAGTGGTGTTAATACGTTAAAGGTTGTTTGTTAATATGAAATATTCCAAGTGAGATTTTGTAAAAATGTCATTTAATTTCAAAAATTTAAGGCATATTTTTCAAGAAGGCTCAAATTTAATTCAAAACCTTTGCTAACAAAGAATTTGAACATACAGGTGCATAAAAATGTGTTTCGTGCCTCTTTGCACCCAGTAGTTCAAAGTGCCAGCTAGCTCATTGGCAACATCAGAGGAGGTTCCATCCCTGCACCACTCGTCGAGACAAGCACAAAAAAAAAATAATTTCCAAAAAAAAAATTATACACAAAACGAAAAAAAAAATTAAACACACACTTCGCTGAAAACATTTCTATCTTCATTGGGAGAACTGGTTGTTGTTGTCCTCCGAATTATCGCCCTCCCTGCCTGGGACATTTTTCTTTACTCAAAAAAAAAATATTCTTCTTGTCCCCCAATTACCACACACACTTACTTACACTATCCTCCAGTCCAATCCAACTCAAACAAAAGACTTAAGACACGAACATATTTTCTTAGCAAACAAACAAATTATGCTCTGAACACATTCGAGACAGCAGCTACCGACTGCAAAATGTCAGAATTAGAATACATGTGTTTATATGAGAATGATTAATTAGTTGACAGCAAGGCAACAAGGCGGCAGGTTGTTGTCTGGGCTGAATTCGCCGCTGCAGTCAAATTAAACTAATTTCTATTTTTATTGGCGACAATAAACAGTTTAGTGATGTCAGTACTATAAGACATGTAAAATAATAAGTGCTTAAAATCTCTTATTATAAAAAACGAAAAGAACAATAAAAATATAAAATAAAAATTATTTATTTAAAGATTTAAGTGTAAATCTATAACAAAACTGTAACAGAATAATTTCAGTACATGAAGTATTTAAGAAAAATAGTGTTGCTGGTGAAGACAAAAATTGATTTGGAGTACAAAATACCTATTTATTGAATTCTTATCTGTCTCACGTAAGTGCTGCTGGATAGATTTGAATAAAATTTTGTGAGGAGATCCTTTAGAACCTTGGTTCAAACACGGATATTTTTTTCGTAGAAAAATAGGGAAACCAATGTAAAATCACCCAATTTTACCGGTATAATTGTACTTAAACAGTTGTCAGCACATTTTAGTTTTGTATATAGAAAAATTTTAACACTTTTCACATACTTTTAAATAATTGCTTAAAACATAATTTTCGAAATTTGAATTTAAAAAAAACTAGAAATGCCACACCGACGAATTAAAAATACTACAATTGTCATGGAGAAAGTGTACGAAAAATAATTGAAAATTTTTGAGGATGTATTAAGATGTACATAAAACTAAAATTCCTTTTTGTGTGGACAACATTTAGTTAAAAATTTAGTTCTGTTCTTAGTACTTGCAGGTTGAAGTACTTATATTAATTTCAATTGTCGTATGGGATATCTGTAAATACATAACACGATTGGTTTTAATAGATATCAAAAACTGTTGTTTTTAGTATTTTTATTTAAGTGGACAAGAAACTACGTGACACACACTACTGTTTTTATTATTGCTTCTGAAAAATACTTCTATATATTTTCAATCTTAAAAACATTCCAAACGAATTAGTCTACTATTTAAATAGTCTCTTACAGAATAGATAAAACATTTTATTTAATTATAAATCGGAGCTGCTTCTTTAAAATCGCTTAAATAACATCACTGAAATACAGTTAATTCGTATTTTTATTATGTAGCTGCTGCCTTCAAAATAATTATGTAGCTGCGTACAAATGTTTCTAGCGTCATTTCGTGTCGTGTGTTCGTGTATCTTGCTGTTGCGAATGTGTTTAGAGCATTACATCTTTATTAAATTGAAGAGTAAAAAAAACTAAATAAAACTTAGTTTCAAATTAAAATTCACCCATATTCAGAATGAAATTTTCTAAATATTGTAATGAATTTAAATTTTCGTTATGTTATTGCAAAAATTAATTTAACAATTCAAAATTTATCATCCTTTTTAAATCTTTAAAACTAAGTGCCTTAATATAAAAATCAAAGTATTAATTATACTGCTACATGTTTTGTAGCCGATCCAATACAAATAAATTAATTCTATTCCCTTAAACCATCACACCCAAAAAAAAGTATTATTTTTTTCTTTATATGACTAAAACAAAAAAAAAAAACAGAATGACAAAAGTAAACAAATTTAAGATTCCTACCCAAAGGAGCTCACTTAGGGGGGGTATGTTTTCAATTCAATCTAATATCACTTAAATTATTTTAATGCTATTAAATTTTCATTAGCTTGTTTTCTTTTGCGTGTTATAGAAGGATATCGAATTCTTTTAAAACACGAAGAGTCTTTCTATATTTAGGCACTTACACCCGAAAAAAAAACTTTAATTACTAATTATTCAGCAAAATAATATTACTTATTCACTAAAAATAAAAATTAATATAAATTCTAAAATTACTTTTGGTTTAATAGCAAAAATAAATTCTTACTTTTTTATGTTTTTAATTTTAGAAACTCTGATAACTTAAACCGAACTCGGTCAGGACACGAAATCTTTTTATGTATATATACATATTCTAATATTAAAAACAAACTCGGCCGCCTTTTCGTTTCCTTAGGCTGACACCGTGTTACCTGGTAAGTCTTCTCTACCACTAAAATTTTGTCTTCCTTTTTTTACTTCCAGGTTTGCCTTTGTTAAATTCGTCCTTGGCCCTGAGATTGAGTATTTTTATGTCACTATTTCTGAAGACAGTCTCTCTATGGTAACGAAAACAATAATAATATTTTCTACCTCTGTATTTATAAAAATAAAACCAATAAAAACCTCACCTTTCTGTTTCAGTTTTTCGTCTTTTATTTTTGAATCTATTACAATCAGGTTTGAAACACTTCTTCCTTCTTTATTGCTTAATTTCCGCCAATATTCCAAGTGTAATTTTGCTTTTAATGTTTCCGTCCTTTAATTTTCATTTAATATTTTATCTTAATATATATTTTTTTTCAGTTTCATTTCATTTATTTCACTTCTAAAAAAAAAACTTTTGAAATCCTTTTATGCTTTATTTCTTGTCCTTCTCCTTTACAAGTTTATTCGTTTTATTTCAATTTTTTTTTTTTCAGATTATCCTTGTTTTCATTTTTTTCACCACTCTATATTCATTCACAATTTTTTTTATTTTTATATTTTCCAATATCAATTTATATTAAAATTTATTTTATGTCCGTTAAGGATGTCCGTTTTTTTATTATTTTTTTTCACTGTTTATTGCAAAAAAAAAAATTATTTTTTTTTGTCTTTTTTATTTACTTTTTTCACTATCCTTTTTTTATTTATACGAGGGCTGCTCTATATATTTCTGGCCTAATAGTGAAAATGCGAATATTTATAATCAAAAATGGTTTTATTGATTTTCAAAGTATTCTCCACCATGATTTATACACTTTTTGCATGCGCTCAAACCAGTTGTCGAAGCACTTTTTCCACTCCGATTGAGACACCTCTAAAACATGGTTTTTGAACACTTCAACAGCTTCTTTTGGCGACGAAAATCGTTGACCACGCATTTTTTTCTTGATGTGCGGAAACAAGAAGTCATTAGGTGCCAAGTCAGGGCTGTACGGCGGATGACCCATTAATTCGACGTTTTGGCCGGTCAAAAACGCTCTGGTTTGAGCCGATGTGTGAGAGCTCGCATTGTCATGGTGAACAATGATTCGTCTTCTCTTGTTGGTTTTTCGAATTTCTCTGATGACTTCAGGCAAACAAATTGTAGTGTACCATTCATAAGTGACTGTCCTACGTTGCTCAACCGGCACAGTCGCCACATGACCAGTTTTGCCGAAGAAACAGGCGACCATTTGCTTCGAAGTGCTTCTTCCACGAACAACTTTCGTTGGATTTTGCTCGTCTTTGAAGACCCACACGGTCGATTGTTGTTTCGTTTCGGGCTCATACGCATAGATCCATGATTCGTCACCTGTGACGATCTTATAAACGTATTTTGAAGCACCGCAATCGTATTTTTGCAACATTTCTTTGCACCAATCGACACGAGCCTTTTTTTGAGCGACTTTCAAATTGGTCGGGATCCAACGAGAACAAACCTTTTTTACGGCCAGGTGTTCATGCAGTATCGAATGTATGCTGGTGGAAGAAATGTCAAAGGATGTCTCTATCTCTCGGTATGTCGCATGTCGAACTTGCATTATGAGTTCACGCACGGCATCAATGTTATCTGGCACAACAGCCGTTTTTGGACGACGCATGCAAAGTGTATAAATCATCCTGAAGACCAGAAATATATAGAGCAGCCCTCGTATAGCAAAGCAAAGACAACAACAACTCAAAAGAAATTGTGAAACAATGTATGTTATAAAAAAAACAAACAATATTATTATAATTTGAGATCCTTAGCGTGGAAAATTCCAATCGGCTTTCCCTGGAGTGATTGAAGTTGATACATATTATTTCCCACTGGTTTTAAAATGCGGCATTTAACATATTTTGGGCAGAATTTAGATTTAATATTTTTCTTAAATTCTGACAGTACGAAGTTTTTCCTATAAATTTCTTAACCTGGGCAAAATTTCATCACTCGGGCTTTTTCATTATACCTGCGTGCACTTCTTTGGTAAGCTTCACTCAGATTCTTCCTTATCTTCTCCCTAATTACAGTCAGCCTGTCGTTTTTATCCAAGTTTACTATAGTATGGTCAGACAAAGATTGCAACTTTCTTGCCAACCTATAATCTGCACCATTAGAAAAAATGTGATAGCCAAATAGTGCAAAGAATGGTGTGAATCCAGTGTACGGAAGTACGAAGGCCACACTCTATCTCCGGCAGGTATAAATCCCAGTCCCTATGATCATTCTCCAAATACGCCCGAATGGCCGTGATAACAGACTGATTCACCCGTTCGGCAGCATTAGACTGCGGGGAATAAAAAGCAGTTTTCATGTGTGTTATCTTATAAGTAGTGATCATTTCATTGAATAAAGTTGTGGTAAACTGTTGGCCATTGTCACTATGTAACACTTCAGGCACCCCAAATTTTTGAACTAAAAATTGCACCACGTTTTTGGCGGTGGCTTCTCCCATAGCTTTCAAGAAAACAAATTTTGAAAAATGATCTACCACTATAAAAATATACGCGTTACCATTTTTTGACCTGGGGTATTTACCCAAAAAATCAACGTTTATCTTTTGAAAAGGCCTTTCCGTCTGAAGCTCACACTCTATAATAGGCGTTGTATTTTGGTTTACTGACTTACACTCTTTACAGGTTTTACAGTTGTTAATATATTGCTGCACTTGTATAGACATCTTCGGCCAATAATACAACCTTTTCAGGCGCTCTAAAGTTTTACGAATTCCACCATGAGCGGTTGTTATTGAGTCATGGGCTTTTTCTATCAGCAGGTGTGTTATCTCCTGAGGAATCCACAGTCTCCACACAGATTCATTCATGTTTTCTAATTTGTCAAGTGATTTTTATAAAATTTTTTCCGTTTTCTACTTTCAAATCTGGTAGCTTTTCTTGGTTTTCGGTTATGTTGTTGATTAATTGCAAATATTCTTCTGATTCGAAGGCTGTGGTCTCGAAATCGAAAAAATCTTCATAATTTAATTCTGTTGCTTCAACAGGCATTCGAGATAGCATATCAGCAACTACATTTTCTGATCCCTTACTGTGCTCTATGGTAAAATTGTAAGCCTGAAGATGTAGTGACCATCGAGCCAAGCGTCCACTAAGGTCTTTAAGTGACATTAACCACTTAAGGCTTGCATGGTCGGTAATAATTCCATCATTTCCACATACGGTCGAAAACGTTTTATTGCCAAAATAGCAGCAAGGCACTCTTTTTCTGTTATTGAGTAATTTTTTTGGCATGCAGTAACCTTCTGAGAGTAAAAAGCGATAGAATTCTCATCATCATTATTTTTTTGGAAAAGAACTGTTCCTATTCCAGCCTCAAATTCATCGCATTGTATGAAAAAGGGTTTATTTAAATCAGGGTGACGTAATACTGGAGCTGTGGTAAGCGATGTTTTCAAAGTTTCAAATGTTTCAAATGTTAATGCCGTGTAAGGCTTGACCTCGTCCTCCAATTCAATCTGCTAAAAGGCATATTTTAGGTCTACGCTGCTAATGTAGTGAGTCTGATCGATCCGACTCAGAATACCATCGATGTTCTGCAAGGGATAGGCGTCCTTTATAGTAACTGCATTTAATTTCATTGCATCCAGACAAAATCTAATCTTGCCTGGTTTTCTGATGACAGTTGTTCGATTAGACCACGGACTGTTGCTTTCTTCAATTGCTTTTAGACTCAGCATATTGTCAATTTCAGCATACACTATTTCTTGTACGGCTGGCAAAATCGGATAATGTTTCTCTTTAACAGGATTTGTGCCTTCTTTAAGTTTTATTTCATGTTTTTCCAATTTAGTACATCCTAACCCCTTTTCTTCAAATATTGGGAATTTTTTTATCGTCTCATCCAGTTGTTTTTGTTGTTGTGGTGTCAGTATATGTTTATTTAACATATTATCTGTGTCCTGCATCTTCCGTACTAATTCTATGTCTATCTCTGCCGAGGACACAATCGAAGGGGCAATTTCAAAGGCCTTCCAAAAATCTATACCAAGGTAAAATTGTTGATCCAATTCAGGACACAAAAAGAATTGAATTTTATTTTTACTTCCTTTATACTCTACATCTTAATCGCATTTACCTAACACGCGGTGTTGTTGCCCTGCAGCTGTGCTTACGTTGCAAAAAATTTGCTGAATATTTAAATTTAACTCTGTCACCAATTCACGACAATTTTTTCCTAGCAAGCTTACTGATGCGCCAGAATCTAGTAGTCCAATACACTTCTTTCCATTAATAAGGATTTCGGCATATTGTCTAGGGTCTTCTTTTGCAACACTGCGATATATCGCTTCTGCTATCAATTTACGGCGTCGTTTTCTATTAATAAAATTGTTTCTCAGCTTTAATATGTATTCTCGTTTTTTCGGGTTTGACCTGAATACTTTAATTTCAGACTGAAAATTTTGATGATTCGCGTGCGTTTTTAATATATTTTGCTTATTCCCCGATTTTGTGGTATCTAAACTTTCGCAAATATTATTCTCTTCAAAGATGCGTTTTCTTACTTTACTGTAATTTGCCCTCGTATTTCTAAAGGTAAATTGTGTCTTATTTAAAAAAAAAAACTGTTTCATTTAAAATTGTTTTGTGGCAGCTTCGTTGGAACGTGACTCCCCCTGTACTGTCGCGATCCTTTCCGAGTTTTCCAGTGCTTGAAGGCATTTTGGGCAATTGGGTGTTATGGTGTTTGGCTTTCCGCACTTGTAGCAAAACAACGATCTTTGCTGTGACCGGCAGTCTTTAAACCCGTGCCCTGATGTTGCCAATGAGCTAGCTGGCACTTTAAACTACTGCGTGCAAAGAGGCACATAATAAATTTTGCAGAATATTTATTTTTCTTAACAATTCAATAAAATGAATGAGCAACCGAAAATTTTAAATTTCTTTCGTTTTGTGTCATGCGTTTTAGTTTTCCTTTATAAAAAAACTTTCTGAAGCCTTTTTTAATTTTTAATCAGTTTGTTATTATTATCTTTTACAGAGTTTTTCTTAGTTTTTTCACAATATTTACCTTTAGCTGAAATTGTATCTATGTTAGAACTAACTTCATCCATTATAGGCCATTATATAATACTGTTTTTACGACATTTGTAGCAGTTTTGTGCTAATAAATAACTTTTCGATGTAAATTTTCCTTAGTCAGAAACTCCTCCTTTTAAAAACCTTAGTGCAGGGTTCCTATTTGGACTTCAATTTTAAAATTTTTACCTTCCTTATGTGACCCTTTATTTTGTTCATATAATTATATTTTGCTGAAAATTTCTATATTTTCTTATACATTAACCCTTTTGGTTTTTCCCCTTTTTTTCACATATTCTCCTACCGTTATTTTTACTCATTCTCCTTAATGTTTCTTCACACTTTTTTTTCATTTTATGATTCCTGGCTTTTTCCCCCTTTCTGACAATATATTTTCAAACTATTCATTTTTTCATGTTCGTTAATATTTTTCTATTATTTTCCTTATATGACCCTGTGATCTTTTTCCTCCCTTCTATTTACTTATATATTTCATACTTTATCGCCATCATATCCCACTTTCGTCCCGAAGCTTTGGTTTCGAGCCAAAGTATCTAGGATCAGAAATTGGGTGGCTGATTCACTTTGTAGCGTATTATACGTTTTTCTTTTACTATATTACCTTTTTTTCTCTTTAATCTCATCAACCTTTGTTGAATTTCGCCTATTTGCTGATACCCTTTTTATATTTTACCCCGAAATGTTTCTTCGCATACCCCATGGCACTTGCCGTCACTTGAAGTCGTATCAAATTTTCGCACTAAGTTCAATGTTTTAGGCAAATTACCGATGGCGGTGTAGTAAAGTAACTAAATCAGTATTTTATGAGTAACTTACTTGTACTTCCGCTTAAATCCTTTGTAGCTTTACTTTCGATACTCTTTAAACTCAACAGTAAAAAAACATCCTTACAAAAAATTTCCCCTTTTTAATCATTCGCAATCTAACCCTTTGCACCCTACCATCTTTTAAAAATTCTTTATTTTACTGGTTTTATCAAATTATTATGATAAACCTTGTCGGAGTTCCTTTGTCGTATTCTTACATTGACAGGTGTGGGTATTCCAGTGACTTCATAGGGACCCAACCATATAGGTGAACATTTATTTTTACGCGCCTGCTTTTTTAGCCACATTTGTCACAAAAATTTGTTTGTAGCAATAGTTGAAGGGCCCTGTAGGTGTTGACATTTTGCTAGTTCCTCTTCCAGAAAACGGTTTATCGTACTTTGTTCGCTTGTTGTGAAATTCTCTACGGCATCTTCTTCTTGGTACTCAATACTCTTGATATTGTCCGCGTTGATCCGTCAGCAAGCATCACCTCAATTTTTTCCTTACAACAGTTTTTTCGAGATGTAGCCGCTTGATTAGACTTTCGCGAATAAAATTTTTACTGGCGCCGGTGTCAATTACGGCCTTAGCCATGGTGACCCCGATGACGATAGATGCGGTAAGGCGTCTCTTCGCTTTGCAGTGCCGTCGGTTTAGATGAGGATTTTTTCTTTTTCAGAAAGGACCGGCCCTCCTACATTGTGTCAGCCTCCCTTGGCGTTTCTCGTTCGCTGGCTTCCATTTTCAGGACATCTGGAAGCGTAGTGTCCCTGTGTTGGACTTGTTTTGTAAAAGAAGAATACTCTTTGATTTGGTGATTTTATAATTTTATTTATTTATATATAACCTGCAGGGTCCCGTAGGAATTCCAGGTTATCTTCTATATTAATTTTATTTTTTTATAACCTGCAGGGTCCCGTAGGAATTTCAGGTTATAAGTGCTTGTTCTTACTTCTAGTTTACAACTCACTGTTTTAATAATTATTCATCACTATTTATACTAAATTCTTAACGCTAAAAATGCTGATTAGACAAAATCAGCATTTCTTAAAAATAAATAATTAAAATAATTAAAGTGCTGACTTGCCAAAAAGAGTCATATTTCAATAGTACATTAATTTTGATTTACTTATAAACAAATTTTAACTAAATAAAGTGCTGACTTGCCAAAAAGATTTATATTTCATTAGTACACATTTATTAATTTTGATTAACTTATAACTAGAGTTTAAAAATACGAGGGTGCCTCTCAACATCTGCTGACCTCACCGGAAACATAAATTTGGTTGGCTATTGTTTGACCTGTGTCCTGGACGTGTACCCTCAACCCGGCATCTCGGAGTTATGGCCGGAATGCTTTCCAGGTCTTCTACTTGACGTATAATTTCTGACAAGGTGGTAAAGTCCTGCCTTTTGATATAACACTGATACTCAGCTTGAGCGTTCCGGTAGATGTGCTTGAGTTTCTGTTGAGTGGAGTGACGCATTAAGTTCTGAATGTTTAGGACGTAGTCTTTGAAGTTTTCTTTTGGAGTTTGAATGCGGTTTTTTTATTTCATCCTCCAAGTTCTCAAAGAATCTAGCCGGTAGAAAGAACGCCAAGAAATCAGCTTCAAACAAATTTCATACCTGCCAGTGAGCATACCTGCCATAGGCATGTTGTTTAAAGTTACCTCATAAATGTCAGCCCACTCCTCTAGTCGTTCGATAAAGGCTCATTACCGCCGTCATAGAAAAGGCCCCACTTTTTTATTTGATCTATTGAGCTACTTTTGCTTCCCGTGGAGGTACCGCTCGGGTTTGGTATGTAAATTTTAGATGTACATACTGATTGCTGGCCATCTACTTTAACTGGTGATGAAGAAGTTAACTCATTGTCTACGTTTGGTGCCGTCAGTGTTTTTGTAGCTTCGTATTTTTCTTGCAGCTCAATCAATTGCGCTTGGACCATCTCCTTGTGTTCCGCAGTAATGTTTTTCGCCAGCCTCCTTCGTAGCTCTTCTACTGTACCGCTCGTGTCCAAAGAAAATTTATTGAGATGCGTTAGTAGTTGCTCTCGCTTAAGCGAGTATGACCAGCTATATCTCAAAATAATGCTTTCGCTTTGTTTAATTTATTAATTTTGTATTTTTTTCTTCTTTCTTTTTTTTATTGATCTTATCGCCTTTTTTTGTAATCTTAGCTCTTTCTTATTTGTTTCACTGGTTATTTTTTCTAGATTTATTTTGATTTACGTTACATCCGCAAGAATAGATTTTTCTATTTTTACTGTTTATTTTTTTCCTTGAGTGTCCCCTCTCGGGCGCCAATTGTGACGATGATTTCTTATGGCTGGGGTATCACTCGTCGGTGTCCAGGATTCGTCACAATATAGTTTCTTTACCTATTCGTGACCCTCGAGAAAAAAAAGAATAAGATCCGTTTTGTTTTAAATTCACACTTTATTTTACACCGAAATTGATTAAGGGCAAAACTAAATTAACTCCTAATTAACAGCGCCACCGGAACCCACAGCCGCGTGCTGTTTTTGACTAATCTCTTGTGAGTGGGATACCTCCGCTAACAGTTAACTCACTCCACCACGCGCAAGATCCTTTACAACTGGAAAGTATAGTACGGGTTAATCAGAGCAGTCAGCGGGACACCACCAACAAGTTTTGTTTAGCTTTGTACTTACTCTCAGGGTAACAGATTATAAGCAGCGGGACAGCACCGAAAATAATCGTTTCACCCTTCCGCGATAACTCCCTTACTACGTGCTAGTTATAGTAGCTGTTAAACAAAGTAGTCAGCGAGAAACCACCAACAAGCTTTGTTTAGCTTCGTACTGTAACTCCGGATAATTAATTATTAATCCTTAAGTCTTACCCTTCAGCGACAATTCCCTGTTTACTTGTTAGTTATAGTATTAGTTAAACAAAGTAGTCGGCGGGACACCACCAGCAAGGTTTGTTTGATTTGTACTATAAGCAAGGGTAATAAATTATAAACAGCGGGACTAACTCTTTGATTCATACGACCACTATATATATATATATATATACTTATATATATATATACTTATATAAAATATAAATTCTAGCTTAGTGGTAATATTCATAATTATATTCAAGGGTAAAATAAATAACTTCACTCACTTTATATTATATATATATTTATATAAATATAAATTCCAGCTTAGCGGTAATTGTCATAATTATATTAAAGTCTAAAATAAATAACTTTACTCACTTTATTTAATTCGTTAATAAATGTTGAAATAGCCTCATTTTCTGATAACTTTTGTTCTTCTGTCAGGCCGCTAGGCAAAAAGCTATTAACTAAATCATTCAACAAACTTGGAACATCTTGCTTTATTCTGTACGGTGGAGCCTTAGGTCCCAGCCATCGAATTTTACTCTACAAAAGGAAAAAATGTTACTGAATTTTCTAATATATTGTTACGTTGATTTAAATTTATAAACGTGTTATTTATTGAGTTCTTCACTTGCAAAATAATTACACATGCAACTTTTAGAGTTTTAATTAAATTACACTTTATTAAGGCAATTATTTGACGATTTAACTATTCGCGATTAATATAAAAATCATACACGATGGCAACTTTGCCATTGGGAGATGACGCTCACAATCAGAATGAATCAGCATGTATTGGCGTTGTTTTTATATACCCTATTTTTAGTAGTTCTTGAATATTCGAGAATTTCTACCTCCATCTGCTGCGTAGGTAAAAATGCTGTGTTGCCATTTTTATCTCAGACACATTATGTGAGCATTGTAATTTACTTCTAGAACCTTTAATTATTATTTGAAAACAAACTCAATAGGCCATTTCGTTTCACTATCTTTGCTTTCTTTTTCGTGCACTGGTCCAGATTTAACACTAAATTCTAAATCTGCTGGCAGTTTTAGTTCTGTCCCAAACAAGATTTTTACTGGAATACGTGAGGTTGAATCGTGTACAGCTGACCGGTACGCAAGTAGAAATTTGGGTATATGTTCATCCCAATCCTTTTGGTGTGTACTGACCACTTTTCTGAGATATTCCTCCAGGGTATGATTGAATCTTTCCACCATGCCATCAGACTGTGGATGCAACGGTGTCGCTCTCGTCTTTTTGATACAATAAACGTCGCACATTTCTTTGAGTATAGCCGATTAAAAATTTTGTCCCTGGTCTGAATGTAGTTCTAGTGGAACACCATATCGACACACCCAATTGTTCACAAGGGCGTTTACCACTGTTTTGGGTTCCTGGTTTAGAATGGCATACACTTCGGGCCATTTGCTAAAATAATCCATTACCACTACTACATATCGGTTTCCAGCATCACTGACAGGGAACGGAACTGTGATATCAATAGCTACCCGCTCAAAGAGAGCACCTGCGTTGTATTATTGAAGTTTGCCACGACTTTTTCTTTAGGACCTTTGGCCGTAATGCACTGTTTGCAATTAGCTATCCAATCGGCTACGTATTGTTGGCAGCCCACCCAGTAAAAACTGTGCTTTATCTTTTCCAGAGTTTTTGTTATACCCATATGGCTGCCGCTGGGACTTTTATGGAACTGCTTTAGTATCTCTCTTCTTTTAGAAGTTGGCGCGAATATTAAGTCCGCTGTAATTTTGCCATCTGTACTTTCCCAAGATCGATACAAGCAGCCATCTTCTACTTCAAGGCTATTCCACTGAGCCCAGTACAATTTTTCTAGTTGGCTCTCTGCCGATATTTCATTAGGATCCAGTCTTCTGTTGTTTTTCTTAGCCAATATAATTTTTGCCAAAATTGGGTCGTCATTCTGGGCCCTCGACCAGTCTCTTCCCTTGATCCAATTTGGGAAAGCCGCACATCAATGACGCACTCCTTTTTCTCGACATTTGTGCAGTGCTTGCACTCTACATTGCATGGCCGTCTTAAAAGGGCATCAGCATTATTGAGCTTTCCACCTTTTCTATGCACAATACTAAAGTCATAGCTCTGCAGACGCTCAACCCAGCATGCAAGGATTCGTAAATTGCATCAAATAACGTAATGCAGAGTGGTCCGTCCTTAAGATGAAATGTTGACCATATATGTACTTGCGGTAATTTTTAACATACTCCAGCACTGCTAAAAGCTCTATTCGTGTAACGCAGAAACTTCTTTCCTATCCGATAGCCACTTGCGTCCGTGTTCAATATGAATTTCTGTCCAGCTATTGGATAGGGGAGGACTGGTGCCATATATAAAAGTTTCGTGAGCTCCTGGAGGGCTTCTTCCGCCGCTTAACTCCAGTGGTATGGTTGCGACTTCCTGGTCAACTCATGCAAACCAGCCGCCACTGGAGCAAAGTTTGGCACAAATCTCCTGTAGTATCTGCAAAGCCCTAGGAAACTTCGCAGCTCATGAAGATTTTGTGGGCGAGGCCAGTTCTTTACTGTCAGTACTTTGTCTTTACAAGTTGATACGCCCCTTGCTGTTACACGATGCCCCAGGTATTTGAACTTCTTTTGAAACAAAGCACATTTCTTAACACTTAATTTTAATCCTGCAAGTGTTATACGCTTAACAACTCTACCCAGGTTTTTGAGGTGTTCGTCAAAAGTCTTCCCCATCACGATTATGTTATCCAGATACATTAAGCACGTCTTCCAATTGAGACCCTTAAGCGCACGTTCCATTAAACGTTCAAAATTAACTGGAGCGTTGCAGAGCCCGAATGGCATCACCTTGAACTGCCATAAACCACCACTTGCTCCAAAGGCAGTTTTCTCCTTGTCTTTATCGGCTATCTCTACTTGCCAATAGCCGCTCTGCAAGTCCAAGGTAGAGAACCATTCCGTTCCGGCTAACGTGCCTAAGGTATCTTCAATTCTAGGTAACGGATAACTGTCTTTCTTGGTGACGTCATTGAGCTTCCTGCAGTCAACACAAAACCTGGTACTGCCGTCCTTCTTCTTTACTAAAACTCCATGGATTCGAGGATGGGTCAATGACTCCTTTCCGATCCATTTCGCTGACAAGTTCTTTGACCACGTTTCGCTTTGCTAAGGGAACACTTCTGGGCGCTTGTTTTATAGGCCTGGCTTCGCCAGTATTAATTTCATGTTTAACAACTGCCGTTCTGCCTTGGCTTTTATTATTTAGGGCGGTGTCAGGAGGTGTTAGTCCTGCCACCCATTTTTGCACCTGCTCTGCTATTTTAATACATACTATATTCGCGCACAATCAATTATGGCTTCTGCTGGCTCACATCGACCCATCTCAAAACTCCTGTTAATACTTTTTTCGCTGCCGTCACAGGTCGGGGTGTTAATCTTGCTGGCGTGCTCAGTGATAACTCTCACCGGTCCCTCTCGAATTTGAAGATCTCCCATTTGCACTTTTAATTCATGAAACTCTTCGCTTACTTTTCTCTCTAGGCCTCACAATTTTTCATCAAATTCTACGATGTTTACTCGTTTGTCGAAGACTTCTGATATTTCTTCAAATTTCTCATTTACCTTCGCTAAAAGCCTTTGTCCGTTGACGCTAGATCTTCCCTGCATTGCTTTAAAGCTGTCTTGAAATTTTTCTTGAAGCTTCAAGTTGTTTTCTTCTAGTTTCTTCATTATAGCGGCAAACATTGAATTCAAGTTTGTTGTTGTTGGTACATACTTCAATCTTTTCTTTTTCCTCTTTTTCTCCAAATTCGTATGTCCCAATATCGATACCACACTGCTTGAATTCATCTATTGACCGCTATTCCAAATCCGCTTTATTGCCCGCTGTCGGCAGATTTAACTTACTCAGCTCCGTTTTTAGCTGCTCAACTTTTAGCTCGTCAAATTTCATTATAACTATTTATTTATAATTTTGCAATTTCACTTCTGACACCGGTTGTTACGTTTATTTAAATTTATAAACGTGTTATTCATCTCTACTGCTATCAACATTTCGTAAGCAGCTGGTCGCTGTGTTTATTAACACAGTTGTAGTTGGACTAACGAATTGATGGCGTCGCTAGGCAATCAATCGTTACTTTTGAATAATTATTTCTTAAATAACCTTAATACTGCACAATTTATTATTTAAACAAAAAATATTATATATTTATTTTCAGATTTCTTATTACAATAATATAATAATAAAAGAAACAATCTATTCTAGAAGTAATTACGAGTAAGAGACCAGCTTTAAACATCTTGAGACGTGAACAGCCGCAAATTGGATTTCTTTTAAGCGGCTACTAATAGAAGAATTTGGTAAGCAAACGCCTGTAAGTAGGCTTCTATTAGAAATGTATAATATTAGATTTAGGCAAAATGTAAAAGAGTTTTGCAGTAGATTAAATAGTGAAGTATGTAGAATTAAAGTTGCCATGAAATCAAAGACAGAAGATATTACTACTAAAACAACTAAAAATGAACGACCATATCACTTAACAGCACTAATAAATGCAAATTTAGCTACTGATCTAAAAACAGCAAACTAAATTTTAGCAGAGAGCTGCGAATTACAATCCTCACCTCAAAGGTCATATGTCAAAAATAGTTATTGTGATAATGTCAATACATTTTACCCAAATAATTATTCTTTATTTGCTTTTAAACTTTCGACAAATAGGGAAGCTTAATTACAATCCTTCACGAAATTATAGACAAATTTTACACCACAACAAAATGTTAATACCCACACTTCAAATAATTGATTACTAAATCATCCACAGAATAATTTTACTCACTCGCAAAATAATTCAAAATCTCCTCACTGGAACTACGTTTATCGCAACCCAAAAAGGCAGAAAGAATATGAAGTAGATGTTATGGAGCTCCGGTACACAGTGGTCAATTTCGCGAGATAGCGGTCAAAACTCTATAACTTTTGACCGGATTGGTATTTTTTTACGCAATTTGTTTTTTTCAATAGGAGGGACTTTAAGCTTTAATTTGCGTGTTCAAACGTAAAAATCGACCGGTAGGAACGTAAGTAATGTGGAATTAAAAATGCATTTTAATTTTTTGTTGAGTTTCCATGTAAAAGTTGAATATTTTTACATTTGAAATAGGCATTTGTTTATAATTTCTTATTTTCCTCAATAGTATTTTACAACCAATACTTATTTATTATTCCTAAACTTAATTTTGGTCAGAAAATGCCAACATTTGGCCCCTGACATTTATTTAGTCTCAATATTCACAGCGGCCAAAGGTAGGTTTTTTTTGGAAAAAAGCTAATTCTTGTGAGGATTAAACTGAAAAATAACACTGAAATTCCCAACAATATCAATACCATTTGGATATATTATATACAGAACACAACATCGATAAAATTTTTAGTAAACTTTTACTATTGATTTAAAGTGCACATATATTTTATTTAAATGTATTAATAAAAATTTATACTAAAATTAGAAACAAATTATAATCTTTAAACTAGTATTAATTAAACAATATTAGTAAAAATTTCTTCCAAATAGCCTTGATTTTCATTTTGCAGTAGTTGTTTAGCTTCTTCATCTAACTCTAATGAGGTTGATTTCCATTTTTGTCGAATACTGGACATATATGGGTCTGATGTGCACAACAAAATATTAATAAGATCTTCATTAGTACATTATCTGGAAATTTTTCTTGTATTGTGCTCGCGAAAGAATCTGTAATCTTTGTTACTTTTTTCTTGCGCTTCACCTAACTCTAATGAGGTTGATTTCCATTTTTGTCGAATACTTTACATACACGGGTCTGATGTGCACAACAAAATATTAATAAGATCTTCATTAGTACAATATCTGGAAATTTTTCTTGTATTGTGCTCGCGAAAGAATCTGTAGTCTTTGTTCCTTTTTTCTTGCGCTTCTTCTGAGAGATCTCCAATTGGAAGCATATTATGCTGAATTATTTGTTCCCCATGGAACAAAATTTTGTGAACTGTGGTTGGCATATGTCTCCAAGAATATTTTTGGTTATAAAGGGTTGCTGTCTCATTAGCATACTGACCAAATTTTTTTGCATCTATCTTTTTGCTACATGCTATAACTTCTAATATAATTTGGAATCGTCGTATTAAATCATAATCTACTGCAGTTATAGAAGCTGCAGTTTCTGGATCGGAAAAAATCTCCTTGCTGTTTCCATCATTACAATTTCCTTCTCCTTGCTTTGACTGGTCAATTATAAGGCCTATCTCACGGTATTTTTCTTGAATATCTTTTTTTTTTTGCTTTCTTTTTGCCAAATTTTCTTTGTTGTTTCCCACTGTTTCGCCTAACGGGCCAAATTGCAAATCGTATCCCAATTTAAGAATATGCTCCATAAAACGAATTCTAGCATGAAGAGGTGACATTCCAAATTCATATGCTTCGTTAAAACTATCGTCTTGTGTTGGTGGTTGGCTCAATTGACTTGATGTTTTTTGGCATATGGTGCAGCTTGACGAAGACTTTGTTTCGGTTAAAGCTTGTCCAACTTTTCCATCGATCATTGTAAGTGACATTTTAAAGTTAACTTCGATGCATTGATCATTAAATTCAAATATCACGGGCTTAAGTTCTTTAATTTCATCTCTTATTTTGCCAACTTCTTCAGTTATGACATCTTTAGTTTCTTTTTTGTAAGCAAACTTTATTGGTCTACAAAATTTTGTTGACGATGGAATTTCATTCTTCCATACATCTATCTCTGCAGCTCTACTAGTTGACGGCTCTGAACCAATAAATGTTTTTGTTAAACGTAATGGAACGAAAGAAATCATGAATAAATTGGCATCTGATGAATTTTCCGCATTACATTGTTTGTATTGTTTCTGGCCAGAGGACCCATCACATCCCCATTTAGAAATTAAAGTCATGCTGCAATTTTTAAACTTCTTTAAATAGTCAGCATCAAATGTCTTTAGTAATCGTTCTGCAGTGTGTTCAAGAAGATCCTGCAATTTTATTTCTGCTGAACTTGAAGTTACACTAATAGCAGTTGGTGAAGGTAAGCAATCTTTTTTGGCAGAAACTATATCTCGATATGATGGAAAAATTCCACAATTTTTTTCATTGGTTCGCTTCCGCAATTCTGTATATTGGTTTTTAGTCATTTTCAAATCCAAAAATAGTGCAAATGCTTCTTCTGGAGTAAATTTATTTTCTTCAGTTGGTGTCGGCATACTTTTTAAAATCCTTTTGTGCGTCTGGGGCTTGCTTCCACTATTTTTTTAATGATAGCAATTTTACTCTTTTTAGTTTTCGATGGTTGAATTTGATGCAGAAATGAATCCTTTATGATGCTTCAAGAAACTTCTTCATTGATATGTTTAAGCTTGCGTCTTCGTGATCTTTCACTACAATTATCAATTGGCTTTGCTGGTCGACCACCTTTTCCAGTTTCCGTGGTAGTTACTGATGGCTTTTTAAAAATAAATTTATTTCTTAGCCATCCTTGGTTGCGTGAGTAAAACAATTTCTTGTTTTTGGAACATTGATTGTACCGTTTTCTTAAAGTATTTAAAAAGTTTTTTATTTTTAAGTTATGAATTTTAATTTCTTGTTTGTCGCATATTTTGAAGAATGGATTATTCATTATATGTAAAATAATGTCGTTTGCATCTTTCCGTTCAAAATATATATCAGATAGAACACTATAACTGAATTTAGCCATTGTTGAAACAATAATGAAGAAAAAAATGAATGCATGGATTAATATACTATTGCTCGAAGTTTCAACATGATCTTTTTTTCCTCTTTGAAACATAATATAACAGGTACTTGCTTTTACCAGTTATTTCCATTGGTTTTAAATTTATTTGCAATATTTAGGTATTTAAGTTGTGTAATATTAGATGGCAATAAAATCATTTTTTACCTCTTCCAAATGAACTGCTAGATACCACATAATTTGAGAGTTAACAGGTACTGGTAATAATATAACAGGTACTTCGTTTTACCAGTTATTTCCATTGGTTTTAAATTTATTTGAAATTTTTAGGTATTTAAGTTGTGTAATATTAGATGGCAATAAAATCATTTTTTACCTCTTCCAAATGAACTGCTAGATACCACATAATTTGAGAGTTAACAGGTACTGGTAATAATATAACAGGTACTTGGTTTTACCACTTACTTCCATTGGTTTTAAATTTATTTGCAATTTTCAGGTATTTAAGTTATGTAATATTAGATGGCAATAAAATCATTTTTTACCTTTTCCAAATTAATTGCTAGATACAACATAATTTGGGAGTTCTATTGTCATTTTTGTCAAAATTTTGATACACCCTTCTATGTGGACTAGGTCCAAATATGGGCCAACTTCTCCTAATTTCAACAGCATTATTTTTTGGATCAATAAGAACTCTTGTACAAAATTTCATCAAAATATATGCATAATAGCCACTTTCACATACAAATAACTTCTCAAAAAATATGACGTTCATTTGTACCGAATATCTTACCTTGGGTCAGAAAAATTGCTGTAGCTCAAAAAGTGCAGTCCCGATGCATGGACATGTGTATATAGGAATGTAGGGGAGAGTTAGGACTACAAAATAGTAAATTTGTGTTTTGACTCAGCTTGACTCACAGGAGTTGTGCTCTATGAAGTAGGAAATTTCCTGGAAATTTGACCTTTTTAAAAAAAAATATTTAAATTGTTCTGAAAACAGTAGAGCTTCAGTTTTTTACCAGTAATAGGAAATAAGTTAAGTTACAACACAAAATTTATTTCGTCCAAAAATCTTGAAAAACAAAAAAGTTATGATCATTTAAACTTTAAAAATTAACTAAAAATATCATAAATTTACTAAATTCTGAAAAAGCCCATTTTGGACCACCCTGTTCTCAGTGAAATAGTTGAAATAGAGTTCTAATTTTTTGGCTCCCGAGGTTTACTACTGTCTCCTTTCATATGAGTCTAATAACTTTAAAATCGGAGAACAAAAACCAAAAGTAGTTTTGGCCGCTATCTCAAAATATTGACCACAGTGCGGTACCTATGGAAATTGAACCCGAAAATTTTCATGCAAGTGCCTCGGGACGTTATCAAAAATAAAATTTAATGTAAATAATATATTTTATAAGTCCTCTGTAGCTTAATTGGATCTGGAATATTGAAAAATCGTATCAGAATAGTAAATCATATAAAAAGTTTAGCTAAACAAAACTATTTATGATTTCTTTGGCGAGAACCTGGACTAGTATAGGAACTTAGTAAGAAATTTTGGAAAAAATAAATTCGAAAAGGAAAAAATTAATAATAAATTTAAAACCTATCAGTTGAATAAGGAAGAAAAGACCCAATTGAAAGTGCTTTTAAACAAATACAAATCGCTTTTCCATTCGGACAATAAAAATTTGACGTTCACTAACGCAACAAAATCATAACTAAACATAAAAATCCAATATACATAGAATCTTATCGTTATCCGCAAGTACATAGGGCGGAAGTTAATAACAAATTAAAGAAATGCTTGGGCAGAATGTAATACGACACAGTCATTTCCCATACTCCACTCGATTATGGGTTGTCCCAAAGAAAATGGACGCTTCAGGAGAAACTAAATGGAGAATAGTTATAGACTATCGGAAACTGAATAACATAACAGTTGATGACCCTTTACAAATTCCTAATATGGATGATATTTTAGATAAATTGCAAAAGGTTTTTCATCAAGTGGAAATTGATGAAGCAAGTCGAGCTTAAACCAGCTTTTTAAATGCAAGATGGTCATTTTGAGTTTTTTAGAATGCCTATGGGATTAAAAAACGTGCCCGCTACTTTTTAGAGATTAATGATCTCTGTTCTTGGCCATTTGGTGGGTACTCATTGCCTAATGTATATTGTCTTTGGTCAATTTTTGGGGATCGCAGGATTTTATAGCAAATTTATTAGGGACGTGTCCAAAATTTGTGATCCCTTAACCATTTGTTTGAAGAGGGGTACAAAGTCTCGTCCCGAATAGGCATATTTTTATTCTTTAGGATAATTGATTGTCCGTTTTCCAAATTTTCAAAACTAGTGTACAGCTTTCATTTGTGGTTTATTTTTACAATCACACTTGTCTAGGCTTGCCAGATCCAATTTGCCAAAAACCTTGACATTGCCCAAAAAAAAACTTGATTTTGAAAAAAAAAACTTGACAAATAAAAACACTCATACTATTGGTTTTTATTTAATTTTTTTTTTTATTATTTTTTTCATAAAAATTATTAGAATAAAAACAAAAATATCGTTAAAAGTAAAAATAACAGAAACAATGTGAAAGAAACAAAAAACAATATAAGAATAAAAATTCAGTCGTTATATATTTTAGAGAAAACTTAGGCGTTATTTAAAAAAATTGTAGGTACTATCTTAAGAAATATAGATAGTAAAAATATGCTCTATCGATGTGTTTTTTAGAAATATAAACTTACTTTTTTAAGTATTATTACATATGTAGCTAGAATAAATTTGAGAAAAAAAAGTTAACTTACAAAAAACATTGACAAATCACTTTTTCACTTGACACTTGACGCGCATTAAAAAACTTGACAATCAGGCCAAATCAGGCCCGTCTGGCAACCCTACACTTGTCACACCTTTTATTTGCAAATATCATTGTGGCTCATTATAAATTCCGTTTTCTTTACTTTGTGGCTTTATCCGGCTATTCTTCTGTAGCCTGCGGTCTTGTAAATCCATTGGTCTCGTATTTACTAAACATGCGTTATTATTACAAACGCAGCCAACCAGGCTACACTACTGTGTTACTCCGGCGGGACATGAACTACTCGATGCCTCTTTTATTAACCTTCACCATCCACAGACAACTTCACTACGCCTTTTACCCAAGCCAGTCATCCCCTTTCTCTAATAGCTACAGCACGCGTCTGCCATACAGTGTTGTTATGCTGTTACACTTCCATGCGCTAACCGCTATCGTTCTTACTTTTTATTATAAAGGGCGTCTTGACAATTATTTGTTACTCTTACATTAAATTACACGTCTACGCTTAACTCACGATCTTCTGTTTTAAAGCAAGCACGTTCCCACGACAATTGGATCTACGCTTCAGAACGACCCGAGTCTATCTCGGTAAAGATTGTTAACCCAGAAATAGCTGTACAAACCGAAACCAACGCAGCCATTGACGTTGCTCAGCTTTTGTTAGCTAATTGTGGTATTATTCTATACACACACTATTAGTTGAAGTAACTTATTCACCACGCAAATACGGAAACAACAACAGGGGTTGTCAGATTTTATTTTCTTAACAATAATTATATCGGAGAGACCGTTAAATTTTTTCCGAAGACAGTTTTTATTAAGGAAAGCAACCGAGCAAAGAGAAACCCTGAAAAATATTTTCCGTAATACAAGAACTAGTGTGAACTACGTGGATATGATGCATGACTTTGCAGAAGATTTTAATTTAAACAATACCAGCTAGTATTACAGCCCCAATATATTTTGAAAATGATAGGGATTTTATTATATTTTCGTCTGCCTACGCAAATATTTTTAGACAAAGAAAAATCAAATTTTCTAGAGGATATAACACCTTATAAAAATTCAAAGAAATTAACTTAGCAATATATTTAAAACTTTAAACCAAGGAATAAACAAAACATAAGTGGACTTTAAGGCAAAATACTACTATCCTAATTTTGTTACGAAAATATCAAAGATAATAATTGATTGCGACTTATGTAATGAGTGTAAATTTGATCATAGAATTACAAAAATGCCTTTAAGGTTACACATCCTACATATCATATTCGAGAAAAAAATGTTATTGATATTTGGAGGTGAGACAACTCTTCATACCTCACCTGCTATGGTGGAAAATCTAACGCACACTAATTGGGTTGAAGCAAAACGAGCACTACGAACAACACTAAGGGTCTCCCAAAGATCAAAGATATAAGACTTTAAACACAGAGCTCGAAATAACTACAGAAAAAACAGATCTATCCGATATTGAGAGACTTCATAAAACATTGAATGAGAAGTAAAGAATTATTGAAACAGGCAATGATCAGGAATTAAAGCAAATAGCGGCTCAACAAACAGTGCTTAATTACAATCACATTATAATGCACTAAACCACTGGGGAAACTCACCACAATATTTTCTTCAACAACCAACATCCAAAAAGAGGTGCTCAGACTATAGAGGAAAGAAAAATAAATAATACTAGTAGAAATAGAAAAAATTATGAGGTTGATACACGATTTTTGAATGCGGAAATTCGAGAAAACTATTAAATAAAAAACAAAGCCATTCAAGAAAGCGTCTTTTAAAAGAAAAAAATACTCTCATAATAATTCTTCTTTTAGGAAAATACGCTAATGACAGTGTCCACTCACGGTTACATAATAATACAGAAAGGAACAATAGATTTGCCCGATACATATAATGAACTCGTGTTCAAAATTAACAAAATAGAAATTAATTTAGCGTACGAATTATTACAAAATGAATTTAACGAAACCCATTTTTACAGACAACCATGACGTTGTTTATCATTAGACACAGACGCGGACTTTTAAATGCAATAGGCAGCGGAATTTAATTTTTGTAAATAATAATAATAGAATAATACTTTTTTTTAAAGTGAATATATTAGTTGTTCACAAAGAGAAAAACAAGAAACATCAAAAAATTCTTAGCTCTCTCTAAAATTGTTAAAATATAACGGCCGACATAGTCCCATTCTGTTGAAAGCTGGCAAGCTGCTTGATATTTTTGGTTCACACACATATTGTGGCAGGTGGTTTAGCCATGGTTTATTTATGGTTGGTTATTGGCTTCAGTTAGTTGGATGATTGCTTACTGGGAAGCTTGTTTGAGGTGAACGTATTTGGCTGAATCAGAGCCTGCAATGTCTGGGTCGGGATATTTATCCAACAATTCAACATTAAGCCGTTCTACTTGTTGTCATAATTGAGTGACTATGGCCCTTTTTATATTGTAATAGGAACTAGCTTACCTGTTGCAACATGAATGCCTTCTAGCTGCCATTTTTCGAGAGACCGACTGATTTGACCATCATAACCACCTGCATCACCAAATGCACTCGATGAACCTGCCGCAACTACTTGTGGCTGTTTTTTACAATTTTGAATTCTGGACCTTGATTTTTAAGCGTATGTTTCACTGCATCTATGTACTTTAGCGCCAACGCCTGAATTCGGATAAAGTGATGTAAATTACTCATTGCGTGTGTGTAGATCCTTCAATCCCCGCAACATATTATATGCCTTGTCAAACTCTGTTTACGCTGTTTTCAGACCAGACAATCGTTCCTGATAATAGGTTGCTGTTTTCCGTTTGGCTAAGTCCTTAGTGAGATTTCGGAAAACGGTAGCAACATTTTCCCCAGTTTCCTTCAGCTGACGGAGAAGTTTTTCTGATCCCTTTTCCATTGTGGTTTAGTTAACGATTATGGGTTGTGGTTAATCGCTTATAGGTTGCGGTTGGTCGCTTATGGGTTTTGCTTGAGGGTGCGGTTGGTCGCCTATGGGCTTTGTTCACTTCAAAGATTGCAGGTTGTGTCCTAAATCTGAGGTCCTGTCCCGGTCGCCAAAATGTTAAGGGAAGGCTCGTTTGCCCTTCTCTACCAATAAATGAGGGATAACTGAGTGATTCACAAAGTTATTTGTTACTTTGAATTTTTCAGGTGGTACACCAGGATAATATCTTAAAGGTATTAAGCAAAGAGTAAAATTTATGCAATATAAACTAAATTAAAAATATAATTTACTTTATTCGTGCTTGATTCCTTCAAATATAAATCATGATATTCTCATGAAATATTTATTATTTTAAACTAAACTAAAATATGACATGTATTACTACGGGGAAAGCATATCCATATGGCCATTTCACTAGTGCTCAAATAGCTCATCAGTGGATTTTACCCAAATTTTTTATAGAAAAACTAGAAAGTCTTATATCAAAAGTCAAATTGATTAAATGAGAACTCCATTGAATCAATAAGACAAAAGACAAAACAACTCAAAAATGTTTTATACAAAAACACAGCAAACATTCAGTAACTATTTTTATTTTTCTTTAATTTTTTGTTTTTTTTTCTACATAAGGGATCCCATTGGGAACCATTCATATGTATTTGAAAGATTCAATGAAAAAATAAAAATTGAAAACAATTTTTATTTATAAGCAATGTGCACATGCAAATATATCAATATAAAAATTAATTATTCGGAATCTTTTAAAATTTAGTTTACTTTATTCGTGCTTGATTCCTTTAAATATAAATATTTCATGATATTCTCATGAAATATTTATTATTTTAAACTAAAATATAAAAATTATAACTGCGGGGAAAGCATATCCATATGGCCATTTCGCTACTGCTCAAATAGGTCATCAGTGGATTTTACCCAAATTTTGTATAGACAAACTAGAAAGTCTTATATTAAAAGCCAAATTGATTAAATGAGAACTCCATTGAATCAATAAGACAAAAGACAAAACAACTCAAAAATGTTTTATACAAAAACACAGCAAACATTCAGTAACTATTTTTATTTTTTCTTTCATTTTTTTTCTACATAAGGGATCCCATTGGAAACCATTCATATGTATTTGAAAGATTCAATGAAAAAATAAAAATAAAAATTGAAAACAATGAATGGTTCCCAATGGGATCCCTTATTTGAAGGAATCAAGCACGAATAAAGTAAATTAAATTTTAAAAGATTCCGAATAATTAATTTTTATATTGATATATTTGCATGTGCACATTGCTTATAAATAAAAATTGTTTTAAATTTTTATTTTTTCATTGAATCTTTCAAATACATACGAATGGTTCCCAATGGGATCCCTTATGTAAAAAAATGAAAGAAAAAATAAAAATAGTTACTGAATGTTTGCTGTGTTTTTGTACAAAACATTTTTGAGTTGTTTTGTCTTTTGTCTTATTGGTTCAATGGAGTTCTCATTTAAACAATTTGGCTTTTGATATAAGACTTTCTAGTTTTTCTATACAAAATTTGGGTAAAATCCACTGATGAGCTATTTGAGCAGTAGTGAAATGGCCATATGGATATGCTTTCCCCGCAGTAATACATTTCATATTTTAGTTTAGTTTAAAATAATAAATATTTCATAAGAATATCATGAAATATTTATATTTGAAGGAATCAAGCACGAATAAAGTAAATTAAATTTTAAAAGATTCCGAATAATTAATTTTTATATTGATATATTTGCATGTGCACATTGCTTATAAATAAAAATTGTTTAAAATTTTTATTTTTTCATTGAATCTTTCAAATACATACGAATGGTTCCCAATGGGATCCCTTATGTAAAAAAATGAAAGAAAAAATAAAAATAGTTACTGAATGTTTGCTGTGTTTTTGTACAAAACACTTTTGAGTTGTTTTGTCTTTTGTCTTATTGATTCAATGGAGTTCTCATTTAAACAATTTGGCTTTTGATATAAGACTTTCTAGTTTTTCTATACAAAATTTGGGTAAAATCCACTGATGAGCTATTTGAGCAGTAGTGAAATGGCCATATGGATATGCTTTCCCCGCAGTAATACATTTCATATTTTAGTTTAGTTTAAAATAATAAATATTTCATAAGAATATCATGAACTATTTATACTTGAAGGAATCAAGCACGAATAAAATAAACTAAATTTTAAAAAATTCCGAATAATTAATTTTTATATTGATATATTTGCATGTGCACATTGCTTATCAATAAAAATTGTTTTTCAATTTTTATTTTTTCATTGAATCTTTCAAATACATATGAATGGTTCCCAATGGGATCCCTTATGTAGAAAAATGAAAGAAAAAATAAAAATAGTTACTAAATGTTTGCTGTGTTTTTGTGTAGAACATTTTTGAGTTGTTATTGTCTTCTGTCTTGTTGATTCAATGGAGTTCTCATTTAATCAATTTGGCTTTTGATATAAGACTTTCTATACAAAATTTGGGTAAAATCCACTGATGAGCTAATTGAGCAGTAGTGAAATGGCCATATGGATATGCTTTTCCCGCAGTAATACATTTCATTTTGTAGTTTAGTTTAAAATAATAAATATTTCATGAAAATATCATGAAATATTTATATTTGAAAGAATCAAGCACAAATAAAGTAAATTAATTAAATTTTAAAATATTCCGAATAATAAATTTTCGTTTTGATATATTTGCATGTGCACATTGCTTATTAATAAAAATTGTTTTTCAATTTTTATTTTTATCTTTTCATTGAATCTTTCAAATACGTATGCATGGTTCCCAATGGGATCCCTTATGTAGAAAAATGAAAGAAAAAATAAAAATAGTTACTACGAGTAAATGTTTGCTTTGTTTTTGTGTAGAACATTTTTGAGTTGTTATTGTCTTCTGTTTTATTGATTCAATGGAGTTCTTATTTAATCAATTTGGCTTTTGATATAAGACTTTCTGTTTTTCTATACAAAATTTGAGTAAAATCCACTGATGAGCTATTTGAGCAGTAGTGAAATGGATATGGATATGCTTTCCCCGCAGTAATACATTCCATTTTGTAGTTTAGTTTAAAATAATAAATATTTCATGAAAATATCATGAAATATTTATATTTGAAAGAATCAAGCACAAATAAAGTAAATTAATTAAATTTTTAATTAATTTTTTATTTATTAATAAAAATTGTTTTTCAATTTTTATTTTTATTTTTTCATTGAATCTTTCAAATACATATGAATGGTTCCCATTGGGAACCCTTATGTAGCAAAATGAAAGAAAAAATAAAAATAGTTACTACGAGTAAATGTTTGCTGTGTTTTTGTGTAGAACATTTTTGAGTTGTTATTGTCTTCTATCTTATTGATTCAATGGAGTTCTCATTTAATCAATTTGGCTTTTGATATAAGACTTTCTGTTTTTCTATACAAAATTTGAGTAAAATATACTGATGAGCTATTTGAGCAGTATTGAAATGGCCATATGGATATGCTTTCCCCGCAGTAATACATTTCAGTTTGTAGTTTAGTTTAAAATAATAAATATTTATTGAGAATATCATGAAATATTTATATTTGAAGGAATCAAGCACGAATAAAGTAAATTTAATTTTAAAAGATTCCGAATAATTAATTTTTATATTGATATATTTGCATGTGCACATTGCTTATAAATACAAATTGTTTTCAATTTTTATTTTTAGTTTTTCATTGAATCTTTCAAATACATATGAATGGTTCCCAATGGGATCCTTTATGTAGAAAAAATGAAAGAAAAAATAAAAATAGTTACTGAATGTTTGCTATGTTTTTGTATAAAACATTTTTAAGTTTCTTTTCTTTTGTCATTGATTCAATGGAGTTCGCATTTAATCAATTTGGCTTTTGATATAAGACTTTCTAGTTTTTGTATACAAAATTTGGGTAAAATCCGCTGATGAGCTATTCGAGCAGTAGTGAAATGGCCATATGAATATGCTTTCCCCGCAGTAGTACATTTCATATTTTAGTTTAAGGTTTAATTCCATAAAGATTTGTTTTTATTTTGCTATGAAAATAAGAAAAAATCATAAAGAATTCACAATTAATTAAAATTTTTGTTCAATTGCCGCCTATGGCTTGAAAACCCGTGATACTCTAACTAGCAAAAGATCGCACAACAGCAATTTACATCTATCAGCCATTTATCAAACATGTCAGAACTATTTGAGCTGAGCAAAAAAGGATGTATTCCGAACCATCAGTTTGGTTTCAGAAGAGAACTTACAGGCCTGTAAATGTGGTAAAAAGCTTTCCAGAGATAAATATTATGGAAACAAGGATTATTACTTAAATTGAAACCAAACTTGTCCAAATTCTTGCTTTTGGACAAGTTTGGTGAAAGTGAAGCCCTCTGTTAATTAAACCTGGAATTCCTTAAAGTAGTATCTTGGGCGTCACATGTTGTGCTTATTGTATACACCTGATATCCCAACCAATAAAGTCTTATTTTAGTTTATACTATGAACAGTGGTATGCTTTAGTGTTTTTATTTCATGTAAAAAGTATGTTTACAATTAGTATTTCTGTGGTTTTTAATGTAAAATATTATTAATTATTCTTTTGTTTGAAAACTAAGATAATTTGTCAGTAACGTGATTGTTATTTTACAAAAAACTCCTTGTAAAAAGTTTTTGGTTAATTTCCAGGCTTTCGATAGGTTATATGAATAATTTGTTTCTATTCGATTCCAGTTAAACAAAATAAGTAATTTAATTTTTCTGAATGTAGAAACATTGCTGACAACTTTTGTGATATGTGAAACTTTCCAAATTGCTTAGAAGCAATCGATGGAAAACATATAACCATAAAATTCCATCAGAGTCCGAGTCGTATTATATCACCTTTATGAAAACGCTCAGCATTGTTTTAATGGTTACTGATGCCACGTTGAATCTGGTTACTTGGCGGGGTTTCAGATCATGAATCAAATAAACGAATTTGCGTACTTAGCCATCTAAAAATTTATACTCCACACTCCGTCATTCCGTGTGTAATTTCTACAGTATCCATTTCCGACCCCATCAAGTATATATATTCGGACTTCTTATGCATAGCATAGTTTTTTCATATCATTTAGAACAATAAAGTAACGGACTCTGGAAATAATTTTGACCGTAAATTAGTCAATTGTAGCTTTAGGGCGGAAAACGCTCATTATGCAGAAAAAAATAAAACTTTAAAGTTTTAAACTCTAGAGTTTTAACTTTAAAATTATTTTTTTTAACAAAACTCAAATAAAAATTAACACTGGCAAAAGTAGTCTGAGTAACAACGACTACATAGGTATAATTCGTTATATTGTAGCATTTCTCTATATTATAATTTTTGTTGTTTAAAATTCGTTACTTGCGAAGCTTAGCATATATATTAATAATAAATACGTATTATTGTATTAATAGGTATATGTTTCAAAACCATATATAAAATAATAATAATTGATTTAATTACAAACCGAATTGGTTTTACCACCTCTACTTAAAATGAAACTTCATATTTCGTCTGTCTGTCTGTCTGAGTCTGCATCACATAACAACTATAGATGGATTTGAAAAAAAAGTTTCAGTACCATATGAAGTTAAAATAGTTTTTAAGGTACTTCATTTTTTGCTGCATGCATTTTTATATACTAATTTTTTGTGGAACATTTTACCTTCGGCTAATTACGTATGAGTACTTGTCGAACAAACAACCACTACTCTTCAGTGCTTGTGCTCTAAATAAGAGAACAAATACAAACTTCGTTTATGAGCGAGTTTCACATATACACAAAAAAGTTAATCGCTGCAGATGTCTAGTTTTAACTAACTATTGCTCAATCTTGCTTTTTTGATTCGTGGCTTCAGATTGTGGTTTATTTTCTAATACCAAATTAGGCATTTTACTTAAAGAAACTAAACTAAATACAGCATTACCATAAGAGCCCAATAACTTTGGCAAAGAACTACCATATTTTTTTGCAGTCTATGATGACTTCCTTCTATATGTAAATAAAATGAAGTCACTGCGAGGAAGAAATTAGCTGCTGAGCAAGAATAAATTAAACGACGACTATCGAGAGCGAGAAGAATTGTGCAAAACGTACTCGCTTTTAAGAATACTTTGGACAACAATTAACTTGAGCGCCGAAAAAAAACCACTACTATCGTGTTAGCAATATGTTACTTACATAATTTCTTGCTAAAAAAGCCCTCTTCATCATACTTGTGTACTATATCTAGTGAGCTTTCCCTACAAAATTAAAGGGAAAATATTTAGAAAAATTTTGAACTAACAAAAACCAGCCGTAATATATATAAGTGTATATATATTTTTGTGAATATTTCAACGCAATAAAAAGGATCATAATATCCAATCTTTAAATACTATTGCAAAACACTATTTCGAAATAAAAATCATATTAAAAATATATTTTTGCTGCTTGATTTTTAATTTTGTTTCAATCTTTCCTCATACAGTTCTTCCTCTTTTTCCAACGCAAGCGTGGAGACTCCGTACTTTTGCGTCTCTTGATTTTTTTTTTTAATTTAATTCATTAAAATACTAATAGCAGTACAAACCTCCCGAGAGGCAAAAGGCAATTATGGTGTAAAGCCATGGCAGATAATTAAGTGAAGACGTCCAATTTAATATAAGAGTAACAGATAATTGCCAAGAAGCCCTTTATAATAAAAAGTAAGAGCGGTAGCGGTTAACGCAGGGAAGTGTAACATCATAATAACAGTGTATGGCAGACGTGTGTTGCGGCTATTGGCTTAAAGGCGATGGACTGGCTTGGATAAAAGAAGTAGTAGCGATGTCTGTGGATGGTTAAGGTTACTAAACAAGGTATCGAGTAGTTCAAGTCTCGCCGGAGTAACACAGTAGTGTAGCGCTGATGGCTGCGTTTGTAGTAATAATGCATATTTAGTAAATACGAGACCATGGGATTCACAAAACCGGTAGGATCAAGAAGTATAGCCAGAGAAAGCCATATAGAAAAAATGCAGAATTTATACTGAGCCACAGTGGTATTTGCAATCAAAATAACACTATACGTTTGGATAAAAGAAGTAGTAGCGATGTCTGTGGATGGTTAAGGTTACTAAACAAGGTATCGAGTAGTTCATGTCTCGCCGGAGTAACACAGTAGTGTAGCGCTGAAGGCTGCGTTTGTAGTAATAACGCATATTTTGTAAATGCGAGACCATGGGATTCACAAGACCGGTAGGATCAAGAAGTATAGCCAGAGAAACCCATATAGAAAAAATGCAGAATTAATAATGAGCCACAGTGGTATTTGCAATCAAAAGAACACTGTACGTTTATCTAAAAAGGGAAAAACGTAACAATATATATATTTTTTATACCTTAAATTGTCGCATTCGGTTCCATTTTGTTTTAAATTTCTGTTGTGAGAAACTTACTTTTTATGTGCAATAATTCTGGCAAACTTTCATACACTTCAATAAATAATGAAATTTACACTGTGTAAGAATTAATGCGAACACAAAATATCCAAAAATCTTGAATTGTATCGAAATAAAAAAAAATCAGAATTCTTATATATAAACTATATACTCCAATATATACTCCAACAACTCCCCATCAAAATTTTTGAGTATAAGGACTGTGACTCTACAAATCACTACCAACTCGTTTCATAGTAAACATTTTGAATATAACGGCTTATCAACCCATATGATCGTCTATTGTTAGGTGCTATCTATAAAATTTGTTTGATTGTAATTTTAAGTTAGGAACCATCATATTGGCCTCTTGACAAATAAAAATTCTGGATGTTATTGAATTTGGCTTTGCAAAGAGTATACCCAAGGAAGTGATTAAAACTGTAGCCTCTTTAAAACTATCTTTACACAAGTAACCCACCTTTAGAACTTTATGGAATCTGTAAAGAATCATCGCTTCAAATGGAATTTTATCGACGGAAAGTACTGTAAATTGTTTAGATATTAAAAAATGCCTTAAGCTCACTGTTTGCAAAATATACCGCTGAGAACACTATAGAAAATTAAAACTTTCTGTCCAGCATGCAACACAAACTCAACGTTGGTTTAATTAATAAATTTATAATTTAATAAATATACTTGCCAGCGGCCGAATGTCTCTTGACTAAAAAGGAAGATCTTGAGGAGTGGCGTATACATAAAAGTAATCAAATTAAATTTAGTTTTATTTATGTAGTAAAACATAAAACTAATCAAAATAAAGAAAGTTAGAGAAATGTATATCGTTACCTACAATGTAAAAAGCTCTTATTTATTTTAAATCTATTTTTATTTTATTATTTTAAAAGAGCCTTGACTTCGTCGCTTATAACGCTATGCTTTTTCTGAATAAATGAAGAAATC
This sequence comes from Gymnosoma rotundatum, assembly GCA_916610165.2. Taxonomy (NCBI): domain Eukaryota; kingdom Metazoa; phylum Arthropoda; class Insecta; order Diptera; family Tachinidae; genus Gymnosoma; species Gymnosoma rotundatum. The sequence continues at coordinate 100,911,476 of OU744336.1, read as the reverse complement.
GAATGTGAGATCATAGGATCTGATGTTACCATCATTCGGTGTATAATATCTCGTTCGTGGCAATTCGCCTGCATTTTCTGGAGTGACTAAGGCGACATTTTTTACAGTCTTTGTTACGACATTCCTGAGCTTCTTCGGATAGTAAGCCTACAGGAAAATTACACTTTCAATTATATCTTTTTCATGAATAAGAATTTTGTTAAGTGTAGGTGCACTCGTACAGTGCAACAAACTCTTTATCCGTCTCCAGACAAAAACCATAAAATTTTTAGGGATCTACTACCTCGGTGATTGTTATAGCTTCGAGAATTATTGAAAATCTCTTTATTACGTTTTCATCTAGGCCCGTGATTTCGGAAACCAAAGCAGGATTAGCAAAGAATCTTCGTGACGTATTTCCTAAATTTGTCGTGCCAGAGCCTTGCTTAACAGTAAAAATCTGTATTCCAATTTTCTTTTTAAGTTCACGCTTAATCAAACATTTTCGGTGTTCTTTTATCGAACGAGTATTTGAGTCGACTCTCCCACCTATAAGTTCAATATTGTAAGATACATGCAGTGCTTGTTCATTTATGGATATAGCTCGAAATTCTTCGATTTTATTCATCTTGGATATTGTGGCTCCACAAATAAAACAAGAAGATGCTTCTGGTGTTTCTGTTACTGATTGTGCTGTCTTGGCGTCAAATAACTAAAAGAGTGTACTTTCCTTTTAATTGTCCACGCAAATTCATTAGCACTTATTACTTTGCAACTGCCATCATATAAATCAAATAACCTTTTGTTTATTACTTTTTTAATTCTGCGAATCATAAAAAAAACAGCAATGATTTTTCCAAAAAATTTTGTATACACATGTATTACATTTATTTATAACTGCGAACCGGTTGTTTATGTAGCGAATCATTATATAAACAGATGAAAGTAATTATTATTCTTGATTTGTTAAAGAAAAATCCGACTAGTGGTTCTTGAGTTTTGTTAAACAAAAGAGCCTTAGCACGTACCAATCAGCTAAAAAATGCTGTACTGTGTAATGCAACAAATTGAGAGGTGGCAACTGGTGGCACTTGAAATCGATTAAAAATGTAAAAACAGATATGAGAAAATGTATTAGTAGTGATTTCTAATTGTGGGAAATTATAGCTAAAATTTCATGTCCAAATGTTTGGGGAAAAGAGGGATTTTTCTTATATGTTCATAAAAATAAACAAACAAAAAACTTAAGTCTATGCAGAATTTTTTTTTCAATTTTAGTATACTGAAATATCCTATTTTAAATAAAAAATAAAACGAAAAACGTTTGCTAGCATAATAAAATGTAATAAGTTTTGAAATTCTTAGGTTTAAATTAAGTTGGTTCGACAAAACATAAAAGTACTGAGTTTAAGATGGCTAAAAAAAAAACTAGCAGTCAGGGGCCTATTTCACTAAGCTTCAAGTTCACAATTACAAGTGTTTTTGTCTGTAAAATTGTGATCTTGTGAATAATTGTGTTTCATAAAAATACAATTACAAGTTTGTGGCTACAAGTGAATTGTACAAATTACAGGTTACAAGTCATACTTCCACAAGTGGTTTTGTTTTACTAAACTAAGTTTGCATTTTTGCATTTGTACGCTTGTTGAATTGTAAAATAAAAGCTAAGGGTCAATAAACACCCTCAGAAAAATTTACAAGTGAATGACAAATTGAATTAAAGTTTGATTTTTTAGATTATTAAATGCAAATTAGTCCGAATAATTACAAAATTATTGAATTTTTAATATAAATTAGCATTTTTTTCGTTTTGTTTATTTTTCATTATTTAATTTTTATTTTTATATTTTCCTGAAGATGCCACCCAACGGTGTGGCGCAATATCGAAAATAAAAGAATAAACAACATATTTTTGTTTTAAAAAAACGGACCTATTGCTTGAACAATTAGAAAATAAAATTAATAATAAAGGTCAAAAAACTATAATATTTTATTTAGTTTTTATATATGTGAATACCTTCACATTTAATTAAATAGTAACCGGATCATATCTGTACATGAAAAGTTTTTTAAAAGTTTTGTTGTAGATAGTAATCGAGATTTTTGGAATTTTTTTCTGTCTGCCCTTCTGTCTATAGGTCGCTGTTCGCACCACGTAAAATTTACTGGCCCCTTAGAAAAATATACAATTTTGTAAAGAAAATATAGATACGAATGTGAAAGCACACGATTTTACCGTTATCATGGTACCAAAAACACCCTTAACGCTTCTATTTTTGCATATAAAAATTTTTAAACAAACTTAAAGAACTCTATAATAAATATTTAAAAACAACTTTTTCCAAATTTGAATTTTAAGAAAATTATAAGCAACACGTTGACGAAGTCGTGGGCACTGCTAGTATGTAATAGAACAAACCATATCACATTGCTTGATTATTAGAAGTTATTGCAAACAACAAAAACAAACTACTGCCTGAAAACATTTTTGAAAATTTGATAGTAGTGTGATAACAATCAAAACAAATTATCGGTATATATTACAGTACCTATAATAGCAATAATATTTAAAATTACTTTTGAAATTTTCATAAATATTGTTTAATTTGTTAAAATAACTTTGTGAAAATAATTTATTTTATTTTATTGAAGTTTTTATTTGACCTTTTTAATAATTATAATATATTTATTTAATTTTATATTTATTTAATTTTTAAGCAATAGGTCTTTTTTATGTTTGTATATATTCTCGATATTTCGCTACTCCATTGTGTAGCATCATCAGGAAAACAAATATTTATTTAATCGACAAAAACAACAACAAAATGTAATAAAAATTTTTTCAAACTAAAATTATTTTGTCAAATAACAAATTTTTTATAACAAATACAAAGTACAAAATTATTTCTTATTTACTAAATGTCTATAAATCAGAGCTACATTATCTGTGTCTGCATTAAAATTAATTGTTTGTGCTGTTGGTGTAATAATAATTTGTAACATTTCCAAAATATAATGTCTTTTATAATTGTTTTCTATGTTTATTACTGAAACATTTTCAAAATTGGGATAGTGATTTAATATGGCACAATGAGACGATAATGCAGTTTTTTGTGAATTAATATTTCTTTATCTTTGATCAGATTTATGATCAGCAATTCTAGTTTTAAGTTATTTTTCGTTGTTCCTATATATACTTTATTACAAATCTCATTACCGTTTCGCTACATGGAATCTTATAGACTAAATTTGATAATTCTTGAATTGGTATTTTATCTTTAGTTTTGCTAAATAACCTTTTTAATGTGTAGTGGGTATTGTATGCCATTTTATATTTATTACAATCAAAAACAATATCACCCACAATTGGAGAGGCAGGAGATCCCTTTGGAAAACCTTACTGTAGTTTATAAAATTTACTATTATATTGGAAATATCTCTTATCTTCTATACAAAATTTAACAATACGTAGAAATAGACACTTTTCTATATTAGTATGCCCTTCAATAATATTACACTTTTCCTCAATTGTACTTATTGCTAGATCAACAGGTATGCTTGGAAATAATGGCACTACATCTAATGAAATTAACTTTTCATCATCATCTATTTTTAGGTTCCTAATCTTTATGTTATATTTTTAATGTTCAGTTATCTTTTTTAGAATATTGGTTATATATTTACATAGTTCATAAGCTGGGGAACTTACACATGAACAAATTGGTCTTAATGGAAAATTATCTTTCTGAATTTTTGGTAAACCATACAACCTAGATGCATTAGAGACATTTGTTTTTAGAGTATTTTTTGCAAAATAGTTATAATCTTCAATCTATAAAGTTCATCAACAAAGTCATTATTAATTTTCTGTAATTTAGTTGTAGAATCTTTATTCAGTAATTTATAATTTATACTATCTTGAACAATATGATTAATCCGAGTGTCATAATTCTTTATAGTTATAGCTGCAGTTGCGTTGCCTATATCAGCCTTTAATATGAGTATATCCTTATTTCTTTTCAAAAATTTTTCAGCTTCTTTTACTTTATCTAATACAAATTTATCCCTGTTCGTAAGCTTCATTTTATTCAAATGATTATCAATTATTGTCGTTAGTTTTGTTCTTGCTATTTCCTGTTCTTCTTTATCTTGTAATGTCTGTATAAAGTCTTTACCACCCGCAATCATTTTTAAAATAGGAAACTCCTCTCTTCTTACCGGAAGTGCATGTTTTTCTCCTAACGAAAAAATCAATTCTACTTCTGCCGGAATATCTATGTTGGTCTTATTCACAAACCATTTTTTGTTAAACTTAATTCTTTCTTTTGTATGTTACTAAGGCAAACAAACTTCTTCTTGTGAATCTTATTTACCTTCTCTTTTAATGAATCTGCCATTCTATCTTCATTCCTTAAAAAATTATCCATTTCTTCTATTGTTAGCAATTCTCCTAATTTCCTTTTTATTATCTCTATCTCAATTTGAAACTGTTTCAGTAAATTGTGTTTATTTTTTAATGTTTTTTTTTCTCAAAATTTGATTGTGTAAATGTTGTGTATACTTAGAAATACGTAGTTGGACTGCCTGTGACTGCTTATCTTCAAACATTCTTCAAACGTTTTTAGTTGAATTACTGATGAATTTTGGTACAACCCCCGTACTTCTGCAACGCTTCAGGAAAGTTATGCTTGATTTTGCTCTAATAATTTTGTCTCTTGTAGTTTTTGAACCGGTTTATAAATCTTCTTATGTCATTGTTTTTCTTAAAATGCTTGTAATCCATATTACTGTCTTTTAGAAAAGTTACGTGCTCACTATCAGTATTTTAATAAAGTTTTTATTTGACCTTTTCAATAATTAATATATTTATTTAATTTTTAAGCAATAGGTCGTTTTTATTTTTATATAAGTATATTCTCGATATTTCGCTACTCCATTGTGTAGCATCATCAGGAAAACAAATATTTGTTTAATCAACAAAAAACAACAAAATGTAATAAAAATTTTTTCAAACTAACATACAGTGGCTCACAGCTTATTTCAACCACCCTCTTTAAAAAAGAATAAGTCGATTTTACTTTTGAATGAAGCAATATATTGGAAAAATTGAAGTAGGATTTAATAAAACACTTTCTTTTCTTCACAACAAATATATTTTTTAGTTTAAAATTAACCTATTTATAAACATAAAAACTAAAAATAAGACAACGTAGGTATTTCCGTAGTCACAGCTTATTTCAACCAGTAATAAAAAACTAAAATTTAACTATTTGTTTTTTTCTTTTTTTAATTTTAAAATTTGGTGTGTCCTCCCTTTTGATCAATTACAGCCTTTAGTCTACTTTGCATAGAATTCACTAATTTTCGTGTCGTTTCGGGAGTTATTTTCGACCATTCTTCCTTTAGTGCTGTTATTAAGTCTTTCCGGTTAGAGATCTGATGTTGACGGATGTTTTGGTCTAATATTGCCCATAAATTTTCAATGACATTTAGATCAGGTGATTGCGCCGGCGGTTGCATCAAGTGGGGACAGTTCCAAATTAGCCAAGTCTGGACAATACCTGATTTGTGTTTTGGGTCATTGTCCTGTTAGACCTAGTTTTTCGGCACTTTGCAGTAGGTTGGCTTTTAGGATGTTGAGGTATAGGTTCTTGTCCATTGTATTTTCAATAAACTGCAAGTTTCCAACCCCACCTGAAGACGTGCAGGCCCATACCATAACGCTTCCTCCACCATGTTTTATTGTAGGTTTTAAATTTTTATTTTGCAGCTCTGTATTTGGTTTACGCCATACGTAAGTTTGACCATCAGAGCCGAAGATGTTAAATTTTGATTCATCCGCAAAAATCACACGGTCCCAAAATCTTAAGTCTTTGGTAATGTGATCTTTGGCGAATTTTAGTCGTGCTGCTTGATTCTTTTTATTTATAAATGGTTTTTTTCGGGCTGCTCTGCCGTTAAAGTCATGACTTCTTAGGACACGGCGAATTGTTTCTGCACTGCAAGTTTTGCCCAAGTCATTTTTAACTTCTGCAGCTAATTTTGGAGCGGATAGCTTCGGGTTTTTCTTTATCTTTCTCACTATATAACGCTCATCTGCTTCATTAAAAATTTTGTTTGGAGCTTTTCTGCCTTTATCGACGACTCTGTTTTCGTGCCTGAATCTATAAATAATACTCTGCACTGTCGAATCACTTAAACAAACCATTTCAGCAATTTTTCGACGAGAGTGGCCATCTTTATAGTGGCGAATAACTAATTCTCTTTCTTGAATTGTAGTACGTCGTCCCATTATTTGAAAATGTGTCTCTGAATCAACCAGCTATAAAAATCACACTAAAATTTTATCTAAATAATTAAAAACATAACTTCAAACAATAATTATTGGAAATTTACCGTTACACAGTAAGTGATGTCAACTAAACAGGTCTAACAATAAGCTGGTTGATATAAGCTGTGACTGCAGAAATATATAAGTTTTATTATTTTTAGTTTTTATGTTTATAAATATGTTAGTTTTAAAATAAAAAATATATTTGTTGTGAAGATAAGAAAGTGTTTTATTAATTCCTACTCGAATTTTTCCAATATTTTGTTTTATTCAAAAGCTATATCGACTTTTTTCTTTTTTAAAAAGTGTGGTTGAAATAAGCTGTGAGCCACTGTATTTCAACAAACAAAAAATTATTTTGTCAAATAAAAATTTTTTTGTAACAAATACAATGTACAAAATTATTTCTTATTTACTAAATGTCTATAAATCTGAGCTACATTATCTGTGTCTGCCTTAAAATTAATTCTTTGGGCTGTTGGTGTATTAATAATTTGTAACATTTCCAAAATATAATGTCTTTCATAATTGTTTTCTATGTTTATTACTGAAACATTTTCAAAATGGGGATAGTGATTTAATCTGACACAATGAGACGATAATGCAGTTTTCTGTGAATTAATATTTCTATATCTTTGACCAGCAATTCTAGTTTTTAGTTTCTTTTTTGTTGTTCCTATATATACTTTATTACAAATCTCATTACCGTTTCCGCTACATGGAATCTTATAGACTAAATTTGATAATTCTTGAATTGGTATTTTATCTTTAGTTTCGCAAAATAATGTTTTTAATGTGTGGTGGGTTTTGTATGCCATTTTATATTTATTGCAATCAAAAATTTTTGATTTCACTAACCGTTCTGATATTCCTGGTATATAAATTAAAGACTTATAAATCATTGGCTCAATTATGTGTCTTGTATTTATATTATTCCTATTTCTATACTGTCTTATCAATCTATTAGTAAGATGAATAGGAAAATTATTATCATTTAATACATTTCTCATTATCTCCTTATTCTTTTTATGAAATTTAATATCACTTATCGTAAGTATCCTTTCTATCAAATTATTAGCTGCATTTATTATAATTCGTTTACTGTGTTTAGAATAAAAGTTAATGATTCTTCCAGAAGCTGTTGTTTTTTGGTACCAATCTATTAATAAATTATTTCCACTCCTGTATATAAAATTTACTATTATATTGGAAATATCTGTTATCTTCTATACATAATTTAACAACACGTAGAAATACACACTTTTCTTTACTAGTATGCCCTTCAATAATATTCCACTTTTCCTCAATTGTGCTTATTGCCAGATCAACAGGTATGCTTGGAAATAATGACACTACATCTAATGAAATTAACTTTTCATCATCTTCTATTTTTAGGTTCCTGATCTTATTGTTAAATTCTACAGAATTTTTTATGTTATATTTTGAATGTTCAGTTATCTTTTTTAGAATATTGGTTATATATTTACATAGTTCATAAGATGGGGAACTTACACATGAACAAATTGGACTTAATGGAAAACTATCCTTGTGAATTTTTGGTAAGCCATACAACCTAGGTGCATTGGAGACATTTGTTTTTAGAGTATTTTTTTCCAAAATAGTTATAATCTTCAATCTAAAAAGTTCATCAACAAAGTCATATCAAATTTCTGTAATTTATTTGTAGGATCTTTATTCAGTAATTTATAATTTATACTATCTTCAACAATATGAGAAATCCAAGTGTCATAATCCTGTCTAGTTAAAGCAACAGTTGCGTTACCTTTATCAGCCTTTAATATGAGTATATCCTTATTTCTTTTCAAAAAATTTTCAGCTTCTTTTACTTTATCTAATACAAATTTATCCCTGTTCGTAAGCTTCATTTTATTCAAATGATTATCAATTATTGTCGTTAGTTTTGTTCTTGCTATTTCTTGTTCTTCTTTATCTTGTAATGTCTGTATAAAGTCTTCACCACCCGCAATAATTTTTAAAATAGGAAACTCCTCTCTTCTTACCGGAAGTGCATGTTTTTCTCCTAATGAAAGTATCCATTCTACTTCTGCCGGAATATCTATGTTGGTCTTATTAACAAACCATTTTTTGTTAAACTTAAAACCTAATTCTTTCTTTTGTATGTTACTAAGGCAAACAAACTTCTTCTTATGAATCTAATTTACCTGCTCTTTTAATGAATCTGCCATTCTATCTTCATTCCTTAGAAAATTATCCATTTCTTCTATTGTTAGCAATTCTCCTAATTTCCTTTTTATTATTTCCTAACATACCGGCCCCATTGAAAGGACCCTTTCAGGAACAAGTTAATAAAGCGAGTCTGTGGATAGGGGGACGTATAACTTCTTTTGTTGGTTTGATGTCGAAATCTCTGACGCGATTACCTCTACTATGTTAGTGACGTGTAGGTGACGAACAGAGCAGTGTATAAAATAATACTTGGCAAGAGTATTGGATGTTTTTGACCCTCAGAAATTGCTGCAAACTTTAAGCGACCTCCCACTTTGAGCAAATCGTAGCCATTTGATGAATCTAGGAAGGGGCTTAGATCACCTTGGGGTTCTTTCTTCTTCTTAGCTCGAATTATAACATCATGAAAATTTTGCTTCTAAATGTTTTAAACTATACGATATAAGGCATTTTCTAATTCTTGGGGCTGTAAAGACTCAGAATTGAGTCCATATAGATGTAATGAGTTCCACTGCAGTTGACCCTTGAGAAACGATATCAGCAGGATTATACTGTGTGGAAACATGCCGCCAAATACAATCATTCGTTAAATCTTGTATTTGCGACATCCTGTGGTCCACATAAACTGATAAAGTTGCGAAATGCTGCGTAAGCCAGAACAGAACAAGCTGAATCAGTCCATAAAATTGCTTTCAGTGATGGATTTTTGAAAACATTTTTAATTTTTGAAACAACCACGATTAGCCATTTGCTCGAAAGTATCTGCACTACCTAAAAAATCATCAACATGAAATGATAACTTTATATTTTTTGCACCAAGCTCAAATTGATCCATATATTCAGATGCGAAATAGCGAAGTCTCTTGATTGACAGGTAAGCCGCGGCTGACATTCCGTAAGTGACAGTATTCAACGGATATGTACGTAGCTCCTCGTCTTCAGAATTTCTCCACAAGATGTATTGATATTTTCTATAGGAAGAATCAATAAGAATTTGTCGGTACATTTTTATTATATCCGCTGCAATAGTATAGCGATAAAGATGAAAACGAAGTAAAATATCGTCGACCTCATCTTGAATTTTTGGTCCAACCATAAGAATATCGTTATGATACTTCTGAGACGATGAGGTACAACAGGCGCCAAAGACTACTCTCAACTTAGTTGAGGTGCTGTTGGGCTTAAAAACGCAGTGGTCAGGGATGAAATAATGAGGCTCATCTAAGCGTGGGCTGCGAACTAGACTCATATGTCCAAAATCTTCATATTTTTTCATAAAAACAGCATACTGCGATTTCAGATTGCTGCCACGAAGAAATTGTCTTTCCTGAAAGACAAATCTTTAAAAACAATCTTACTTGTTGACTCACGATGGACAGTATTTTCGAATAATGATTTACACTTAGATTGTTTTGGAGCCGAGCCATTTGAGTTTAATTTAATTCTCTCAATTTCCCAGAACTGCTGTAACTTCAAATCAATTTCCTCTTCTACTGACAGCATACAAGACGAACCAGAAACTTGTGAATCCACCCAAAAGATGTTTTGAGTAACTTCGACAAATCAGGACCAAGTTTTATCTGATCAACTGACAGAATATCGAAAAATGTTTCCGTGCCAAGTTATGGATCTATTCGCTTTGATTTGAAGAAATTTTTATCCGCAAGTGGAGTGTTTGGAGGCAATTTCCAGGATGAAACATCTAATTCAGAATGTGGTTGATACGATATATGAGGTGTAATACAAAACGACAGGGTCGCTTCAAAATAATTTGATAGAGATTTAGATTTTGTTTATGACCGATATTTACTTTTACTGCAAGTATTTTTTATGCTGGCGACTTCTGTGGTTTGAATAATTTTTTAGAAAAATAATCAGTAATGAAATTTAATTGAGAGTAAGAATCTCGTCCTAACTGATAGCCACCAGTATCGTCGCGTACGAGAACCATAGCAGTAGCAAGCAGCACCTGTTCCGACGATGACTTTTCCATATCGGTGTGGATAGAAGCAAGATAATCATTTGAGGCAGCACGAGAAGTAGAAGATTCAGCAGCAGGGGACGAGGGCCTCTGAGCTGGCTGAGGACGACAAAGAAAACTATGATGCACGGGAGAACATAATTTGCACTTGAATAAAGATGGACGGTTGTTTACTTGATGCCCTTTCGACAAACAATTTATACAAAGCCCTAGTCGCTTTGTGTTTTCAAAGCGTTGAGAAACGCTCATGTCTATAAATTGAGGACAACGATGAATGGTATGATCGCTTATAGAGCAAAGTGCAAAAACTCGTCTTGTAACCGAAAAACTATAACCAGGTTTTTAAAGTTTTAAATTTAGGCTTGCCAGATTGGTGATTATCCGATTTACTACGGTTCACGTGGGTATGGCTGGTGTCGATTGATTCCAGAAACTGGCAACGTCATTCAAGGACTTTTGAACATTCTTCCCAAGATGGCAATTTGGTAAAATCTAACGAGTATTTCCATTTCCTTTTGGTCTCATCATTAACCTTTTGCATGATTATGTAAAAAAGCATTGAGTTAGCAATGTCACTATGTGAGACAATAGAGAGCTAAAGATAGCGGATGTATTATCAACAAGACTACGTAATTGAGTACTATTATATTTGGACACGGTTGGAAATTCAAAAAGAGCGGTAAGATTTTCCATAAAGATCAGCGAATTAATATCATGATGCGATTTCAGTCTTTCCAGAGCTTTCGGATAATTTTCGTTCGTAATCTGAAATGCTTTTACCGTTTCCAATGCTTGATCATAAAGGCAGTTCAAGTTCAGCAAGTGGTTGAATTTTTCAATATTTGACAAACAAAATGCACGATCGATAATTTGGTTGAAAGAAGTTATAAAATTTTTGTACTCACTGTACTTACTAATAAATGTGGGTAACTTGAGCTGAGATAACTTATGATTGCTTACAGGAAACAAATTGTTGATTCAGCTGTCGTTGTATTATGAGCATCCTCACCTAACTGCGATTGTATATTAATTTTGCTGCAATGTACAAGTCTTCAATTTCTGGCCTACCATTGTCACTTGGATCATATATCTCAATCTCAGTTTGAAATGTTAATATCTGCTTAAAATAAGACTACAAAATTCCCAAGCGGCACTTTAGTTCAGCTGACGACAGTGTATTACCATCAGCCCTTCCGTTGGCTTCGATTTGATTTTTTATGCGAGTAATACTTTTCTTAGTATAAGCGCGTTGTTGCTTCAATTCTTCTAAAGTATTTTTTAAATTTTTAAAATATAGTTTTTTCACTTAAAAGAAGTCAACAAAAATATTCAACTGAGACACTATTTTGTAACGCACTGTAACTGACGCCAAAGTTATGCCCGCCAACAGTTTTTATGTCTTTATATATTTGCTTTATATTCTGTAACCGCGTGAGAGACGAGAATTTATATACCAAATGTTAGGCAATGAATCCGAGTCAGAGCACTATAAAGTTTTTATTTTGTAATTATGTATTTTATTTTTATGAACGATAATAAAAAAGTTAATTTTATATTTTACGAAAGTTTATCAAGTCTTATAAGCACATAGAATTTTGAATTGTAGTTTACCACAACAATGTTGCAAAATATTTTAAATATTTAGCACGACTTAAATATTTGCAATATTTTTATTTTGCCTTTTTTATTAATTTCACTTACCTACACGACCGTTCCCACAAATGTGTGTATGAACTTCAACAAAAATGTTTTTGATATATTCACGAAACGAGAATTATTGAGAAACTTTTATATCACGTGCCCCACGTTGGGCGCCAAAATGTACGATGAAGAGCGTTTTCTCCACCGACAGCGTTATAGGGCAATTTGATTCTTAAAATTGTTATCTATAGACTGCTGAATTGTTCTTTGGGCAGTGATATTTAGCAATTGACCGTTAACTCAAAACAAAACAACGACCGATGTTACAAATCGACTGAATTCTTTATTTAAAATTCATAAGCTTAAACCTAATACAAAACATGCATGTATGCATATTAGTATACAATTTAAGTAAATACATTCTCTTTAACTACAACAAAACACACTACTCATAAGAATTTAAGTAACAAATAAATATAAAAACTAACGGTTAATAACCAAAAAATTATTACAGTGGTTTGTTTATATATAAAAAAAATTAGCATCAAATTACTGTGGTAACAGTGACTCAAAAATATATTGAATTTAATGAATAAAACATATGCAAAACGAAATGAATATTTATTTAAAATTTATACGGTGACCTAACAATAAGTATATTTATCAGCATTATAATAAGAGCCAGTCCTACATAGCTCATGGTTAAATTGTCAGCCTTATGATTTATTGTTGGCGCTGGTAACTCTTTTTTTGGCCTGCAATTGGGTTATGTTGTCAATAGTTAAAAGGTATGGCAAACCGGAAAAATTTGTGATAGTTTTGTGACTGTTTAGCAGCAAATTCTATGCCTTGTCTATATGGCCACTCTGTTTTCAGGGTAGACAATTGTTCCTGATAATAGGTTGCTGTTTTCCGTCTGGCTGAGTGCTTGGTAAAATTTCGAACAACGAAAGATTCCTTGAGCTGACGGAGAAGTTTTTCTAATACTTTTCCATGGTGGTTTCATTAACGCTTATGGGTTGCGGTTGATCGCTTGCATGTTGCGGTTGTCGCTTATGGGTTGTAGTTGGCCCTAAATCCAAAGCCCTGTCACGATCGCCAAAGCTAAGGCTCGTTTGAAGGCTCGTATATCTGAATGATTCACTTAGTTATTTGTTGCTTTGAATTAACCAGTTGGTACACAAGGATAATGTCGCCGAGATATTAAGCACAGGCTCCATAATGTAAATTAAAAGGAACGTGAATGCAATACCTGACAATATACAAATGACGAATTTTATTACGAATTCTTTGATCTATAAACAAAAAGAATATTAACAAAAGAGTAAAATGAATGCAATATAAAATAAATTTTAAACACTCCGAAAATCGTTCATAACTTGCTGTACTTCATTCTATTCCCACTATAAGCCAAAGAAGAATATTATGTTTCATTAAATGTTAAAATTATCTCCCCCTCGAAGGCAGTGTAGTACAGGTATTGTATTCCAAAATTATCTGGCTGGTAATTTAAATAAGCAAATTAAATTTAAATTAAATTTGTAAATTTTATTTAGCCATGAATAACACAGACGCAGTAATTCTCACGCTTTGCTTTACAAATGTGGGAAAAACTATAAATTTAGGGTACTATTCCATAAATATTTGTTTCCAATTCGCTATGAAAATAAAAAAAATTGTTAAAAAATTAATAATTTCTTTATATTTTTATTGTCCCTCAAGGCCTTGAGTAGCTATGATATATAAGCTAGGAAAAGATCGCACAAGAACATTACAGATATATCAGCCTTTTATCAAACTTATCAGAACTATTTCAGTTCAGCGAAAAAGTACAAAAGTACTCCGAACCATCAATTTGGATGTAGAACAGAAAGAGAACTATAAAACGATTCCCAAGCCAGTAAATGTGGCCAAAAACAATTTGGGAGAGAAATATTAATTGGATATGGCAACAAGGATCATTACTTTGAAGGAAACCAAACTTATCACAAGCGAAACAAAACACATGAAATCCCAACCACCATTAGATATTTGCAAGACCATACATTTCACTAGAAAATTGGTAACAAAAATAAAGAATTTGGATAAGTGCCCAAAAATAACTCTATAGAAAATAAAATAATGACCCTATAGAACAAGCCTTGGTTTAGTTAACCTACTGAATAAGCAATATCGCTTCTCACGTCGCAGAACATCCATGATTTAGCCTTTTAAAAGCTTCATTTGTCCCCATTTTGGTCATTGAGCATCAGAGGAGGCAAAGGAAGTTTTAAGTGAAGCACTAAATATATTAATATAAATTTTGGTAAAAATCAGAGCATTTGTTCTTGCGTTAGGGTTAAAAAATACGACAAACCTAAATACTGCGCTATCTGTCCGACGAACTTCAAACTACATTGAACACCTCCATGGAGCATGCATATAAAATTTGGTCAAAACCGGTCCAGTAGTTTTTGAGTTTATCGATCACTAACATACACGTAATTTTTATATATACGGAGATTTTACGGATTCAAAGGGCCATTTTAGACCGAACAGACCTTTTAGGGTCCAATGCAACTCTTGAGAGTCCCACGCATAGCGTGGCAGAAGCGAAATATGTTCGAAATCATTAATTAATTTCCATGATAGTAATTTTGTTATATATTTGTTGTGTAATGCACATTTGAAATCACTAAGTGGTATTAAAAGTCACTTCAAAATAAAGTCACTTTTATAATAAACCTGTATTTTGGTATCACAATTACTGCCGTGCTTTATAGGAATAGCATAAGAATTCCCTACAATAGCTGAAATAAAATTCTTATAGGATTGCAAAGCAGTTTAGGGAACTTGGTTCATCAGTATTCCTGTATACAGGTAGGAATATTTTAGTTTACCATTTTTCGTTATTAGAAGCATGATTTTTACTGTGATTGAACTTTCCACTTTTGAAGCAATTTTATTTTTGGGCTCTTGATAAAAACGACAACATTCAATAAATGTTCAAGAACCCGCGTCGTATTTTTTTACATATCTCCGACAATTTTAATTGGCCGTGCTGAAATTTCTACACGTTTTTGGTGTCTAAAATAATCTATTTCCACGTCAACAGTTTCTAACCGGTTTGCCTACCTATGGGTGTCCAAAATATAAGCAAGTCACTACTAATATTGTATAAATAAAAACAGAATGACAAACTTACACGTATACCTTTTCTTGTAATGTTTTTTTTTACTTACTCTGTATGCCTTTTGTACTTACTTCGATAATGGGTGACCTTGTACTAGGTCCACTTATGATCAACAAAACGTGAGGCCTTTTTCCATAACTTAAATCGTAATAAATGTCCACCAAAGGAGTGGGGCCTAATTCATATATCTTGGATATAAGTTGGGATATGCTAGATGGACCAAGAGCCCCAATCGGCAGATAGCCTCCTAGTTGTTCTAAAACTAAGCGAATCGTTGATGAATTCGTAGTCTGCCTTAGGCAGCTGCCAAATAATCTGCCTAATTTTCGAAAAGGACCTGAAGTGGTGTTGTGCTGTAGAAGCTCTGCAATAAAAAAAATGATTTTAGTTTTCCTTTTTAGTATTTATATTCCTTTATTTTACTACGCATTTATGTGAACAGATAAATCCTAGCCAAATTCATATTTCTCAATTAATTCATATGCTCTTTAGTAAAAAACAAGTAAGAAGTAATTTGGATATGCGGAATCTTATATACCCTTCGCCATATATGTAAATCTAGTTAACTCCAATCAACAAAGCAAATATTGGGGTGACAGAGTAATAAAAAATTAGAAAAAATAAGTAAAGCATATACGTATATAATTTTATATATAAATGCCATCGGCTTTTAACGGGTTAAGCATTTTTTTTTAAGTTTTAGCATTTCCTTAAAGGGTTCTTCAATTGCTTTTAAATGATATCCATAATGATTAAAAAAAAATTGAAAATTTCAGAACCCCGTAAGTCGGCAGATATGAGCGAACGCCAATTTTTTCACTAAAAGCTTTTTCCTAAGTTTTTAATTTTCTATTGCCCCATGTATTAATTCGTTTAATTGGAGTTATTTTATTGTTTCAAAACACATGAAAAATTAGAAGTACGCGTGGTGTTTTGCCTGCTGCCTCAACATGGACTGCACATTCTGATTTCCAAAAGCACTTCTTTCGACGCTATATCTGATCGATTTCCATATTTATATAACACGGACGGACATCGAGGGAATGACCAACTTAGCTTTACCCTTTTTCCACGTTTTGTGGTGAAGGGTATAGTAATAACTTAGTTTGAAAAGCGCGAAATTTTTTATTTCCCTATAATTATATAATTGTTGATTACTTATTGATTCATAAAAATTCTATAAAATAAATTGTTAATGAACAATTATCCTTTTCTAAACGTAAAGAATAAATCTTTCCTAAGTGATTGAATACATATATTACCAGAAAAATGCTATCTTCCTACTAATTTGTGCATTCGCTCACTTGCATTGAGTGTATATAATACTACTATTGGCGTTATTTATTACTGGCAGATAAAGATACCAAAGTTTTACTCTTATAGGAGTTTTTTTTTCCAAGCAGGCGAAAGCTTCTTATATGAGGGTGTAATATTAAATAATTTTATTTCCTTGCAAGGGATCAACGCAATATTTTTATAATAAATTTATTGCAATATCACTTTCTGCTATGTTGTTACGGAGAGTATATAAAGAGAAAGATTTTTTAGTAAAATAAAGATGAAGTTGAGTTGATCGCATTTTCTTTCACTTTAGTTGATTATACTCGTAATATCAATTTGTTCATTCATAGAACACGAAAATATCATGAATGAATTGGTTAGTATCAGTCAACAAGTTTTCTTTCCATTACTATTGAATTACATGCATTAAGTTATTTACTGTAGAAACAATAGGTAAAACAAATTTTTTTCCATATGAAAATTTATTATTCGGAATTGTATTACTGCGGCAAAAGCATATCCATGTGGCCATTTCGCTACTGCTTATATAGCTCATCAGTGAATTCTGCCCAAATTTTGTAAAGAAAACCTCAGTCTTATATCAAAATCCAAATTGATTAAATGAGAACTCCATTGAATCCATAAGTCAAAAAGATCATAAAAAATCAAAAAGTCCTTTTGGCTTAACCTAAATATTAAGGAAGTGTTTAGACTACGTGTACAAGTCATATGGAATTCTAAATTCCTGTCGATATATAATTTTGCGTGTATATCAAAATCAGGGTTTAACATATGATTTAAGGGTTTATGTTCACATTTGCATATTTCTTAAATACTTAAAGCAGTGATGTTAACTGTTCAATTTTTTTAGCGGTAATTATTTAGAAAGAAAACTTACTGATTTAAGATTGAGCACACGTCTTTCTTTTTATAATTTCTAGAACCTATATTAGAGGTCTATACTTAGGTACTTGGCTGTGTCGTTTAAAAACCACGCCACAAGCTCAAATGTGCATGTTTAATTTTGGTACTTAGCGTAGTTCGAAAAAGTATATGTTACGAATTTAAAAATAACATCTCTACATTTTTTTTTGTTGATTTTTACATTTGAAATTCTTAGTTGTTCTTAAAAGCAATTAACATGTCAATCTTGTTCATTGTATATGCATAATGTAATGTGTCTTACTAATCGGCGCACCAGTGGAAGTTTATAATTTTTACTTATAAATATTTGTAAACCGAAACCTCTGTCTGGTATGTGTAAATAAGACACACTGCATAACAATGTATTCTAGCTGTATCAGCAAACTCCCAGCGATACGGCTATAAACATACACATAGCATAAAATTATGATAAACACAACTCACACTGTGTATTCTGCCACATCAGCATATTCCCACAGTGTGAGTGTGTTTGTATTGGTAGAGCAGTTGGCTCTGCCAATACATAAGTTAAGTTACTTAGTTTAGGAAAGTAGTTTTTTAGTTGCATTAATAAAGTGACGCCGAACAGAGCACAACCTCTGTTCCAATAAAAAACTATAACAAAATGAGTTTTTATTAAATGATACAAAGTTGTTAAATTAAAAATATTACATGGCGATCCTGCCATCCTAAACTTGTTCCAAAAGTCAATTGGTGACGAGTGATGGAAGTGTGTTAATTTTTATATACTGGTGAATATTTTAACATTATTAAAACAAATCTTAAAACAAGCAAATGATGTTAAATAAGTTTAAATCAATTCTTACAAATGAATAACTATAAAAACAAGAAGGTTACATACGGTACAGTTAAAATAAAAGACAAACGAATCTATTTATGATGGGTCTTATTGTTTAAAATAAAAATTTTTTTTTTCAAAAACCCCCGTCGTGATGTAGAAAAGTGTGAAACATTAAATGCAACAATAAAAATAAGAAATTGTTTTACAAAAACAATAACAATTTCAAAACAGGCCAGTGAAACCAACAACCAAAATTAATTTTGTAAAATAAAATTAATATTTACAATAATATAACAACAGCTACAAGCAATTTTATACACATTGCTCAATAAATCCAATAATGCCAACAGAAAAGTTAACACAAAGCAACAGTAACAAACAACCTCAGCTATGGCACCAACAATTACATCGGTAGTAACAACAATCCAAACAACAAACATCTCATAAACCAACCCCTATCATCGCTCATAATCTGACCACAGATAACCATCATAATCACCACCATTGGATGATAGACAGGAAGTTAGAAATACTACTACTAAAAGCAGCATCTAAATAGCAAGACCGGTAATATAACATGTAAAATGTATCAATGAAAAATAAATAAACTAAAATTTGAAACCATTTTATGAAGAACCTTTGCATTTGATCCAAAACACTTCTAAATAATTTAATTTTTTTAATGTTAATTAATACAAAAAAAAAGCAAGAAAGTAAATATAATTCCTTTAGTGGTTTACTGTTGATATATAATTTATTCAGTTTGCATTATCGAAAAATTATAATTACATGCATAAGTTGAAAAAAAAAACAAAACATTAAACTTCTTCAAAGTAAATTTTGAAGTGAATAAATTGACCACTATGTATTAATTATGTTGGTTGTGTTTTAAATTTTATTAAAGAAGACGGTTGAAGGAATATCGCAATACCTTTAGTAGATTAAGGATTTAACCCAGTTCGGTTTCTAATTGGTAGTGACCGATATATGCCTGATTCCTGATAGGTCCATGTGCATAAGTATATGGAATATTTGGCTTATAACATATATTCCATTTTTTATATATTTTCGAAGTCCTAAATTTTATTTGATGGTGTAAGTATACAATCCTCACCATATCTGAATTTATGAGAATATTTTAATGTTGGGTAATTTTTGGGGTTTGGGACATTTCTCTTTTCGTCATAAAGAGAAACAAAAATTGCGAATCTTTTTGTCCTATATGAATTTCATTAATTCGCGTTAGTCCATTTGATTTGCTATAATTTGATTTACTCAATGTTTTGTTCATACTCCTAAAGAAAATATTTGTGTATTTCCATTAAATCACAAATATTCGTAAAAAATCGCCGACTCTTAACGGGAAGTAATGCCCGTAGTAATTAATCCTTTTTATTTTTAGAAAAGAAAAAAGAAGAAATAAAAACCAGTACACCATTTTATGGAAGGTGCCCTCAACTTTTGACAAATTTTTATAATTCTAATTTTGTAAGGCTCGGTAGAGAATATCTTTAATAGATTTTGCGTCCTTTTCATTTTCGTTCCAATCAATTCTATTTAAAATGGGTAATCACGATTCTAAGATTAATAACCCAAATGCCAATGTAATAAATGAAGCCACAGTAAAAATTGAATATGCAATTGTCTACTTGATAATTATTACTGCTGTCCTGATTTTGCAATTATAAGTTACTTTATATTAATTGCTCAAAAGATCAATAAGAAAAACCTACTTAAGACGCTCACTAGGCAATGACCTAGATAAAGTCTAAATCCCAATTAAACAAATGGAATGGGAAAATATAGTCTACAAAGCAAGACTAATTAAAGAGGATTTCCTAAAGTCCCTTAAATGCATAAATACAGACCGGAATTCAAGACCCGCAACTAAATATATAGGCATATTAACAATCTTGCCAATAAACTAGAAAAAATTAAAGTGCTGTTTAATGTAAACTATCATAGATTAACAGCGCATCATAACACAACAGCAGAATCCTTTTTCCTTGATATACGGGATAAACTAGTAACCGTATGTGCAAGAAGAGAAATACAAATAAAAATACCATACAGGCTGCATGAAGAAATAATATTTGAACATTTACCTTAAACAGTCCCTAACGCAAAATTAACAGTGCCTCAAACTGTCATTGAATTTTTAAGTACAGCCTCTAGGCTAATACCAGAATTTGATAGAACACCAGAGAACCTTTAAACTTCTTAGATTCCTTAAATTTGGTAGATTCCATAACAATGGCTATAACCGAAACCCAATTGCACCAAATCGAAATTTTGGTACGGGAAATTTTAGAAACAATAATAACAGGAATTCAAACCAATACAATAGAAGATCCGACAATAGGAACTTACAAATACAAAGCCACAACGCGCTTCAAACTCATTCCAAAGAAGGACTGGACTGTTTCCAGCACATGCTTTGTGTACATGGATGATTTAATTGTGATTGGATGTTCTACGAATCACATGTTGCAAAATCTAAAAGATGTTTTGCTCATTTTTTTTTTTTTTTTTTTATCAGGAAGTAACTTTCCTAGGACACAAATGCACTGACAAAGGTATATTACCAGATGACAGCAAATTCTCGATAATTAAAAATTATCCTCTATCTAAAAACGGTGATGAAGCAAGACGCCTTATTGCAATTTGTAACTACTATAGAAGGTTTATTTATAATTTGGCTGAATCATCTCGACACATTACTAGACTATCTAGGAAAAATGTACCTTTTGTATGGACACCAGAATGTGAAAACGCATTTAGTTACTTAAAAAGTAAATTACTAAGTCCAAAAATTCTGCAATACCCAGATTTCGAAAAAATGTTTTATATCACAACAGACGTAAGCTAATTCGCTTCTAGAGATGTTTTAAGTCAAGAAAAACCTGGGATGCAGTTGCCAATTGCATACGCATTTAAATCATTTACGAAGGGCGAGAGTAATAAATCAACCATAGAACAGGAACTTAACGCCATTCAATGGGCGATCCAAGTTTGTGATTCGATGCGATCACAGACCTACTGTTCTCTTCGAAAAACCCTTCATCAAAATTAGCCCGCATGAGGTTAGACTTAGAGAAATATGATCTTGTCGTAGAGTACCTCAGGGATCAGATAACCATGCAGCCGCCGCTTTGTAACGATTAGAATTTGCGGACATACAAAATATAGAAGTCAACAATATACTGAAGGTAACAACGGCACTTCAGGCTAAACAAAAAAACAAGGATTGTAAAGAAAACAAAAATATGTAAGGCGATAAATACCCAAGAGCACCGTAAAATGCCACAGTTGCATTTTACTCAGGATAAATTAATTATCCTCAAAGGAAAGAATAAAGTTTCTGAAATTAAGATGCAGAACCTTGTTATTAATGGAAAAGTCGACTTAGGTCACCTCCTTCCAAAGCTTAAAAAAATAGCTGATAAACAGGCTACTCAACCATAAGACTAGGTGGTTGTCTTTTTGATAAAACCGGTATTGAAACTCTTAAAAGTAAAGGTAACGGTCTCTTAAATAGATTGACCATTGTGCTCGTTCCTTAATTAAGAAAAATTAATAATATAACCGAAAGAACAAACATATTGAAAAATATCACGATGACCCCATTAGTGGAGTCACGTCGGAATTACTCGCATGGTAAAGAAGATAAGACTTCTCTATTTTTGGAAAGGCATGACAAGAGGCATTGCTAAATATGTCACACGCTGTCAAATATGCCAAATAAACAAGCCCGCATTAAAAATTAAAGAAAAATCAGTGCTCACACCAACACAAATCCAACCTTTTGAAAGTGTCATCGTTGATAACATTGGACCCTTACCGAGGTCGGAATCCGATAATGAGTACATACTCACCATCATGTGTGATTTAACTAAATATCTAGTTGCTGTACCAACACCGAAATTTTGCTAAAGCCATTATGGAAGGTTACATATTGATATATGGAACAATGAAACGAATGATTTCTGATATGGGTACTGAGTACGTGAATCAATTCCAAGTTGTGCATCCTCTTCAAAGTAGAAAAAATTAATTAAACACCTTACCACCATGAAACGGTTGGTACAGTGGAAAGAACTCATAGAACTTTCAATGAATATCTGCGATCGTATGTGTCAATTGACAAATCAGACTGGGATACATGGCTAAAATTTTTTGTATATTATTACAATACAACTCCTTCAACAGCGCATGATTATTGCCGATTCGAACTTATTTTTGGTAAAAAACCTCCATGCCTAGAGGTCACAAATGAAAGTAAAGTTTAGACATCAAGTAGCGTATCGATGAGCCAACGGCCTTTTAGAAACTACAAAATTACCACGGCAACAATTCTCAAAAGAAAATGCAAATCCTGCCAACATAACCCTCAATGAATTGGTTCTCGTTCGCAATGAAGCTGGACACAAACTAAGAAAGGCCTATAAAAGACCATATACCGTCGTCTCTATTGACGAAAAATATAACGTCTATAAAAAAAAAAGATAACCGTCTATAAAAACAGACTAAAAAAATTCAACTCATGAAGACCGTAATTTTTCTACACCAACCTTCTAGTCTACAAAAGAAATAAAATAAATCCTCATAGTAAAAAAAAAACCCTAACGTGAAGCGGATTGTCAAGAACCATTTCGCACAAACTCCCCAAATAATTCCTTCTATTGCAACCAGAAGAACTATAGCATGATGTTGGAGAGGCTCAAGCAATACTCCACAAAATATTGTTTCGCCAGTAACACTTTTATCCATAAATTCCTGTTCTGCGAAAAAAATCCTTCACATCCAGCAATTTGTTAAATTATTATGATAACTAATAACATTCATTCAATGCACACCCTTTATTGGTGTTGCTAGCATATGACCAAGGTATAGCCGTCGATTTCTCTTAGCTTGCTGAAGATAACACCATATACTCGTCACTATGTTAACTTCTTCAACTTGCAGTTTTTCGCTAAATTTCAATAGCACCTCCTTCAAGAATATGTCTGAGAGAACGGTCTGCAGCTTCTCTGGGGATGTGGCAAAACTGATTTTAACCCTACTACAGACAGACGGGCATTACTGAATCGACTCCTCTATTTTAAATAATTCTCCTTCCTTAAATATTTTAAATTATAGAATCTTGGAATCACGCATTGTTTTTAACAATTCATTTCCAATTCATAGCAAGTAAAAATACTTTGCATTATAGATATCCAATTTCCAGTGGAATACAGGGTAACACAATCTTCGTTAAGATTCTGTTCAACTCTGTTTCTACTGTTCTGACCGATTTGTTATTTAGTTTTTACATGGTTTTTAACTCTGTATTGCCCAGTGTAATCGAGTATATATCCAACTCTCCTCCATTATAATTATTAGGCTTTTCCGCCGCCATCCTTTCCTTGCTTAACGATATTGCCTTAAGCATTACAATATCATTTAAGCGCTAAAATCCAAATCATCGAGAAACTAACTCTCGTATACACTGTATTGTCTTTATCTGTAAACACAACAGACCTCGTCTTGTCATCCAAATTTATCTTACCCTAATTAAAAACTCTCATAAATCTCTCATGAAAGTAATATTTTATTCCTAGTTAAAGATAATTGGTAAATGTGCAATATTTTCCACAACCTGACGGTGGAAATTTTGAATTTTTCTAAAATAATTGCAAATTATTTTTTTTAATGATAAATGAAAATATTAAATAATATTATTGTAACACTACTATTTAAAAAATTTCTTTAAAATTAATAAACAAATCTAAAAAAAGGAAAAATTGTAAACAAACTAATTATAAGTTCATAAAATAAATAATTGTATTAAGCATCAAAACCAATGTTACTATTAAATTTTTTTATATTCTTTTTATTTTTTAAAAGGGGAAGAAATGTAACATCATCCCCTTATAATCAATTTTAAATTTTTTAACAATCAAGAATGATCAACCAAGTATTAATCATTCTTTCTATAAAAGGGAGGTGTAGTGTGTCTTACTGATCGGCTATGCCGCACCAGCAGAAATTTATAATGCTTACTTATAAAATATTTGTAAACTGAAACCTCTGTCTGGTATGTGTAAATAAGACACACTGGATAACAATGTATTCTAGTTGTATCAGCATACTCCCACCGATACAGCTATAAACATACACATAACATGAAATTATGATAAACAAACCACACTGTGTATTCTGCCACATCAGCATATTCCCACAGCGTGAGTGTGTTTGTATTAGTAGAGCAGTTTTTTCAAGCTTTTCTTAATTTCGCTTATATTAATATTTTAAAAATTTAAATTCATAAGCATTTTTAAACATTGCTTAATAATAAAGAAATATTTTTATAATTCTTGCGAAAAAAAACCGACTTCAAAACAGATTTCATCTGTCTGCTTACAACAGCTCAAGTGTATGGCCACATAAATTTGGTTACATTAACTTTGGGACTTACTTATGTCTCCAAACTTTATACTTTTTCAACTGTTCAATAATTTGGCAATATAGATCAAATTGCAGCAACTATAGGGTCACTCTTTAATTTCCAAATTCAAATTATGTATTTGCTGTTGTAGTAGATTTAGCAATCAGGTTCTGTGTAAATTTCAACCGTCTGTCTGTAACGGTTCAACAGTTTGCCCATGTACATCAGATTATATCAACTATTTAATTTGTAATAAAACATTTTTATTCTTATTTTTATACCAATAAAGTAGTGGACATTTTGTCTAAAATTAATGTGTGTGTATACAACGGTTAAAAAAATACGGCCATATAGAACAAATAACATTAATTTTGGGAACACCCTTTAACTTCCAAATTCAAATTATAAGCCTCTTTTTACAGCGGACTTAGCTGTCTGCTATAACGGTTCAAAAGGCCGGCCACATACACCATATTATATCAACTATTGGGACATCCGTTTATTTCCAAGTCCCTATTTTATACTTGTTGTTATAGAGAACTAGTAATACAGGTTCTTTGTAAATTTCAATCGTCTGTCTACAACTGTTTAAAAGTATGACCATATACCAAATTAAATGAACTATTGGTGCACCCTTTAATTTATAATTCCTAAAATTAATACTTGTTACTATAAAGGACATTGCGTCAAATTTATAAGCGTTTGTCTATAACGGTTCAAAAGATAGGCCTATATAAGTAAATTTACAGTAATTATGGGACACCCTTTAATTTCAAAATTCTAATTATAAACTCGTTGATATAGCTTAAAAATACAGCTCCCTTTTAAGTTTCAGTGTACTTTCTAAAACGGTTCAAAAGTACGGCCACACACTTGAAATTACATCAACTTTTGGAACACCCTTTAACTTCCAAATCCAAATTTTATACTTGCTGTTATACCGGATTTAGCAATACAGGTTCGTTGTAAATTTCAAGCATTTGTCGACAACTGTTTAAAAGTATAGCCATATACATAAAATTTAATGAACTATTGGCGCACCCTTCAATTTGTAAAATTAATACTTGTTACTATTACGGCCATAGTAATCGACATTCCGTCAAATTTGCATAACGGTTCAGAAGATAGGCTCATATAAGTAAATTTACATCAATTATGGGGGCACCATTTAATTTTTAGATTTATTTTTGTATAATTTTTTGTTTTTGGGAGCTTTAATAGTACGCAGTCATTTTAAATTTTACAGAAGTGCCCTTTACATAGGGTTTCCAGACGGGCCTGATTTGGCCTGATTGTCAAGTTTTTTAATGCGCGTCAAGTGAAAAAGTGATTTGTCAATGTTTTTTGTAAGTTAACTTTTTTTTCTCAAATTTATTCTAGCTACTGTGAGCGTCAAAATAAAGTGTACACAAACAATTTCTTTAAATTTGTTTTTATTTCAGTCTTTAAAAATACTATTTTATTTAACATTTAATGTTTTTTTAATTGTTATGCAGTTCTCTACTTAAACTTAAAAAAACAACAAAAAAAAATTACAACAACAAAAGTTATAAAACAAAAACAAAATCTATTCCATATTTTACGCGTCAAAATAAAGTGTACATCTTATTTTGTAGCATTTTAGCGAAGTAGAACCGCATAAAATACCGTTATGTTTTGTTGTTTATTTACTTTCTTGCATTCTTTTAAATCACTATTACTGTTTTATAGTAGACAGACGCATTTTCGGACTATAACTTCTTTGCAGAAAGAAATTTGTTATGGGTAGACCAACGTCCACAGATGTCAGGGAACTTGTGATAAAACTTTTAAAAGACGGTAAAACTTTTCGTGAAATCGGGTCTATTATAAACAGAAGCCATAATACAGCAAAGAAAATAGTTGATAAGCACGAAAAATTCGGCAAAGTAGAAAATCGTCCAGGTGCAGGCCGACCAAAAGATTTAAGTGAGTCTGAAATAAGGTCTATTTTGCGCGATGTGAAGAAGAATCCATTTAAATGTGCTGTTAAAATATCGGAGGAAGTTTCAGCAACAAAAAATTGCAACGTAAGCGCCAACACAGTACGAAGAGCTCTACACGCAAATGGTCTACATGGTCGGTTGCCGAGAAAAAAGCCACTTATATCGTTAGTAGATCAAAAAAAAACGTATTGAGTATGCAAAAAAGTACGAAACTAAAGATGGTTCTTTCTGGAATAATTTTTTATTTAGCGATGAGAGCAAATTTGAGATATTTGGCCAGAAAAAAACTGTAAAATTATGGCGTACAAAAAATACAGAGTATGCTGAACAAAATCTAATATCTACGGTTAAGCATAGTGGTGGTTCGGTGATGGTGTGGGGATGCATTGCGGCAATTGGAGTGAAAAGCTTGGTTTTTATTGAAGATGGCATGAATAAAACGGACTACTTAAACATTTTGAAAAACAATTTGCCGTGTAGTGTGGAGAAATTGGTCTTAAAGTGACCTTGGATCTTTTAACAAGACAATGATCCCGAACATACGGCAAACATAGTAAAAGAATGGCTCCTATAACATACGCCTAAAACATTAGATCATCCTCCCCAATCACCGGACCTTAACCCTATTGAGCATTTGTGGGAGCATATCGACCGGCAAATACGAAAGAGGACAATTACTAACAAGGTTACGCTTAAATCCCTTATAATGGAGGAGTGGCAGAAAATTTCATCTGATATAACCAAAGAACTAGTTGAATCGATGCCCCGATGACTAAGTGCCGTTATTAAAGCTAAAGGAAAAGTAACCAAGTACTAAATCATACTAATTTTTATAATGAATTATAAGTGTACACTTTATTTTGACGCGTAAAATAGGGAATAGATTTTGTTTTTGTTTTATAACTTTTGTTGTTGTAAATTTTTTTTGTTGTTTTTTTAAGTTTAAGTAGAGAACTGAATAACAATTTAAAAAAACATAAAATGTTAAATAAAATAGTATTTTTAAAGACTGAAATAAAAACTAATCTAAAGAAAATGTTTGTGTACACTTTATTTTGACGCTCACAGTACATATGTAATAATACTTAAAAAAGTAAGTTTATATTTCTAAAAAACACATCGATAGAGCATATTTTTACTATCTATATTTCTTAAGATAGTACCTATATTTTTTTTAAATAACGCCTAAGTTTTCTCTAAAATATATAACGACTGAATTTTTATTCTTATATTGTTTTTTGTTTCTTTCACATTGTTTCTGTTATAATTTTTATGAAAAAAATAATAAAAAAAAATTAAATAAAAACCAATAGTATGAGTGTTTTTATTTGTCAAGTTTTTTTTTCAAAATCAAGTTTTTTTTTGGGCAATGTCAAGCTTTTTGGCAAATTGGATCTGGCAAGCCTACCTTTACAATTCATAATACAGTAAAAAATATGTATGTTGTATGGGGACTCCCTTTAATTTTTAAGATTATGAACTGTTTTTCAAACGGGACCAATCTGTAAGCATAATCTTTCATACTACCAAAAATTTTCAATTTCGGATGAGAAATGACTGATTTCTGGAAGCACAAATATAAAAAAAGCAACATTTAGCGGAATTGTGTAACCTCCTTCTTGATTTGAAGTCGGTTAAAAATCGTTGTGTTTCTTAAAAAATTCTTTTTTACAAAATTATTTTTCTAAAAAAATTTTCAATTTGTTTGTCGGTATATATAATTTTGTTATGTGTCACTTCTATTATTGTTTTTCTTATTTATTCACTAGTTTAAATCGATGTTAAATTCTGCAATTCTTTATATTAATGACTTATTTTGTTAATTTGCGACATTATTTTGTACTCAATCTATAAATTTAAATCAATACCAACATTATAGTCTTTAATTGCGCTTTGCTATCTATGTACTTTTTAATTAAATAAATATAAATAACTATATGTTATAAATTGTAAAAAAATAACTAAATGATAATTATATTGCAAAAAAAGAAAAACAAAAATATTTAGTATAAAAAAAAATGTAAATATGTGTACGTTATTTATGAAATTAATTCTACAATTACGTAAAGAAGCTTAAAAAAATCTTGAGAGGAATAAGCTTATCTATACCAAAGTTATTAAAATATTGTTTCTGTAAGCTTATTCTACAATTACCAAAATAAACTTATAATAATCATGTACATGTAATATTTTCATAAGGGTTCCGTTTTGATTTTTCTACAATTGTTACGATAGCATTTTTCAATATATTCTAAATACTTTTTCAAGCTTAAGGCATATATTTGTAAGCTTATTAAAATATTTTTCACTTTATTTGGTATGTTGATGCCCTACACAGGCGTTTATTTAAAAAAAAACCATAGCACGCTGGAAGAATTTACACAAAAAACCCATATATGATTACTACAAACACATAAAAAGTAATTATTTCCAAAAAGCACAGCGTTGCCAGAAGCTTTGAGAAGAAAATCATCATATGCAGAAAAAAAATCATATTTTAGGGAAAAAAAACACCATTTTTCAATACAAAATTTAAATTTATTTAAAAATTCGAATTAAAACACATATATTAACATACATTGTTTGTATTTAAATTACACTGTCCAACAAATTAAGTCTTTTTGAATGGAACAGAATAGAATAATTCTGAAAGGGTATGTTGAGTAGATCAGTTTTGTAGAACAAACTTATGGTCCAGCACGTCTGAGTTTTTTTTTACAGTGGGTGAAAGTTTTAATTTTTTGGTCGAAGGGAGCATTATACTGTATGAAAAAAATGCTGTAAGTTAATGTCTGAGAGAATTCTTATGGTCTGAGTTATATTGTGGAATTGTATGAGGATTATGTTTGTAGAAGATCTTAACTCTCTAACCGGTCCGTTCATGGGTCAATTTGAACCTCTTTTTTCGAGAAAATCAAAAAATATCCTTTAAAAAAGGACATTTAAGGATTAAATGTTTGCCGGAAAATTTCAGTGGGGGTCACCAAAGACACCATTGTTGTAAAAAAAGCTCTTGACGCCTAATTAGTAAAATTATACACCAACATATACAAAGCAGGTAAAAACAGCGTCAAGTTCGGCCGGGCCAAACACTGAGTTCTCGCGTTTAGTCAGCTGTGACTTACAAATCGGCTGTGATATTAATTAAAATTAATAATAAAAAATAAAAAAAATCAAGCATAATTGAGCTACTTGGCGTATCGGGCGTGACTTTTACTAAAATTAATATAAAAAAAGAAAAATTTAAGCTTAAATAAGCATGGCAGATTCTGTTTGCAAATTAAAAGATTGGTTTTGTTTTATTTGTGGACATTTTACGCACCATCAAAAGAGAAGAAAGATATTCCCTATCATTGAAGAACCATTTTTTCTTTTCTTTGGAATACGATTTTTATCTGAAGCTTGGATACCAAAAACTATATGTACTACTTGCGAAAGTGGTTTTTTGACCTGGTACAAAGGCGGTACTAAGGCGCTACCATTTTCTGCGCCTATGACATGGATTGAACCTGAAGATTACAAATCAGATACATGCTATTTCTGCGTAAATTACAAATTTGGTAGAAGCCAAAGGCACTACGCGATAATGACATACGAAGCAATAAATAATGTCATTTTACCAGAAGTGCGCTGTGAAGGTGTTCCGGTGCCCCAACCGCCTACACATATATTTTCGGCCAATATGACAAATGCCAATACAGAAATAACAGCGGCGACAGATATAAGTTATTATTTAATCGTAAAAAGCTTTTTTTACAACAATGGTGTCTTTGGTGACACCCACTGAAATTTTCCGGCAAACATTTTCGTACAATATTTTATTTCTCGAAAAAAGGGTCAAATAGACCCATAAAGGGACCAGTTAGAGGGTTAAGATCTTCCACAAAAATAATCCTCATACAATTCCACAATATAACTTCATACACTATAATGCTCCCTTCGACCAAAAAATAAAAACTTTGACCCACTGTAAAAAAAAAAACTCAGACATGCTGGACCACAAGTTTGTTCTACAAAAATGATATATTCAACATACCCTTTCAGAATTATATGGTCGCTATTCTGTTCCAAAAATGCTGTTGGACAGTGTTATTAGTTTAAAGTGTACGAAGTTTTAAGAAGAATTATTACTATAATATAT
This sequence comes from Gymnosoma rotundatum, assembly GCA_916610165.2. Taxonomy (NCBI): domain Eukaryota; kingdom Metazoa; phylum Arthropoda; class Insecta; order Diptera; family Tachinidae; genus Gymnosoma; species Gymnosoma rotundatum. The sequence goes on along the minus strand of OU744336.1, from coordinate 100,880,625 downwards.
ACAGGATTTTTAATAAAATCTTGGTTAATTTTTAAATTATAGCAGAAACAGTTTTTATTGCTAAGTAATTTTTTGCATATAAGATACCTTCGAGAGTGCTGTTGTCTAATCTATTTCTATATTAAGTTTTGTTTAAATTGACTGTTGAGAATATTCGTTCGACATTTTCTGAAGAAATGGGAAGACTTATTAAGTTTTTAACAAATTTCGACACCACCGGAAAAGATAGAATGTTGTCAGCACGAGTTATTTTTGAAACTTTTGACCAAAATTCCGCAAATCTAGAGTTGTAAAATGATCTCTGAATTTTATAAAACGGAGTTCTCTAAATACGTAATAGAAATTTTGAATATCCTGTTTACTAATAAAAATTGGAAAATTGTGGATTAAGCTTGTCAGAGAATTAATTTCTCTATTTATTATTTTCAAAGGGTCAAGACATGAGAGCTCTTTAAAAAACGTATCGTTAAAATCAACCCGTTTGAATGCTTGTTTACATAACACAATGTAAAATGCCACACAATTTTCAATAAATTCATATTTTTCATTTCCAGTGAGATTTGAGCTGGAAAACTTTTGTTTAACAAAAACACCTAGAGAGATTTCTTCGTTGTGTAGAAATATACTTCTGTTTTCAAGGTCGGTATTGAGACTCATGTTCACATATTCTGTTTGTATAAAATTGTCAAAAATTTTTAATTAAAGGCGTTGCAGTTTCTCATACATTTTATGTATTGGAGAGAATGAGCATGAAAAATTTTGTTTTGTTTATAACAAGATGATAAAAGACTTAACTTCACTATGTAGTACAATTAAAATGAAAGTCCGACACACTAGAATTAAAAAATCATAGTTTTTATAAATTAGAAATCATAATTTAAGAAAAAAAAACATCGGATCATATTTTGGTTCAAAAATCATCAAAAATATGATAAAATCATTACTCTGTTTCTGATATATGTTATGAATACCTAAATTGAATTATTTTTTTCTTTGCACTCAGCTTCTGTATATAAAATTATTTTCCTTCTAAATCGGCCGTCTTTTCTTCTGCATAATGTACCTGTTTGTGAGCCGTCTCTCCTCCGCTCCTTGGTGGGATCATTTTGTACAATACCATATTTCAAATAGAAATCTTCATTAAACTACTCATAGCTCTGATCAAATCGTCATCTCGTTGAATCTCGTTGATTTTGCAACACAGGGAATCATCAAATAAGAAACTATGGCCTCTACATGCCGCATCTTCGATTCCGCTCAATGTACGATCGTATACTCAAACTCTTGAAGAAAATGGGCTCTCGCGCATCAATGGCACGTCTTATTTTTTCATTATCATCGCGAATGCATTGCATTCAGTGACGATTTTAACTTTCATTCCTATAACAAATACACGCCACTTCTTAATCTCTAGCTCGTACGAACGGTATTTCTCTTCACTTGGTGCTATTTTCCGACTCTTATACTAACAATCTTCCGAGTAGCAACGCGTCGTAAACGTGCTTGCTGGCATGCGTGTGTATATTGGTTTCCGCACAAGGATTTAATAATACATATTCAGCAACCAATAATACATATGCAAAAACTTCATTGTCGTCCATCTTAGGTTAGGTTAGATTACACAGGCTGTCGGAGTAATGAAACTGACTCACTTCGTTCCTGAAGGTACCGTTGTGTTACTTGGAACAGGATGTGCAAGGATCAAATTAGGTCCCTACGCTACCATCAAGATGGTTATCCAAACCACCTTGAGATCGGATAAACGAGTTTATCCTAGCAACACCGCAGACCTATAAGTCTGCAAGACCATGCAGTCTCGGACTGCCGAAAATGGTCGCTCTGTTCCCAGAAAGAACTGGACAATGACAGAGTAGATGCTTCACCCTTTCCTCCTCCTCCTCATCCTGACAACTTCTACAGTAGTCATGATGCGGAAGATTCAGTCTCCTAGCATGGGTACCAATGACACAGTGCCTTGTCAGCAGAGCCGCCAGTGTACCCAGCTGTCCTCGAGGAAACCTCAGCAGATTTGCGGCTCTCCTGCTATCATACTGAAGCCATAATGTCCTCGAAACCGTGCAGGTAACCTCTTCAGACCATCTAGTCTGCGCGGCCCTAAAGAGTTCCAGCTGAAATTAAGGCCTAAAGCAGCTTAACGGGACTCTCACCTTTGGTTCTACCTCCGGTCTCTCAGCCGAGTTCCAGATCTGGCGAGTTCATCCGCGACTATGTTTCCGTGTATACCCGAATGAGCCGGCACTCAAAATAGTTCCTGGTTGGAATGTCTCTCTATTTCGTCCAGAGATATCCGGCATTCACGGACCAATTTGGATGTCGTATAGACACCCGATACGGAGTTAATCGCGGCCTTGCTGCCATAAGCGTGTGCAGTGCCATCTCAACAGTTCTGTCCTTAATATACGCTTGTTGAGAGGCGGCGAGTCGGTCCGGATTAATCGCCTTCCTCAAATGGAGGTCAATTATCCGTTCCAAAGTTTTCAAGAAGATGGAGGATAGACTTATAGGTCTGAAGTCCTTCAGTTCAGTATGCGTAGTCTTCCCTCACTTGGGAATGAAGACCATGGAGTAAAAAGTCCACAGTTCCCCGATATACCACCATGCAATGAATGCTGTGTATATCCTAATTAATCATGGTATAATAATATCCGCATTATGCTGGAGATCAGCCGGTATAATGTCATCTGCACCTGCTGATTTAAACGGGTCAAAACTATCTAGAGCCTACATAAATCCTTCCTTTATAGGGAAGGGAACTGATGCGTGGCAATCAAGGCTGGCTAAGTCTTCTCTCCTGAAAGGAGTACAGCCCGGACAATGAGTTTCCATTAGAACCTCTAGGGTCTCCTGTGTACTCAAAGTCCAATTATCACATGGTTTCCTAATGAAACTAGGGCCAATGGGCATCGTCGATAAGATTTTACGAAGTCTGCTCGTTTCGGTAGAACCCTCCACTCCATTGCAGAAGGATCTCTAGGACCTTTGCTTCGCATTTCTTACTATGGTTTTAAATCTATTCACTGAGGACTTGTAAGCCGACTAGTTTCCTGATCTCTTAGCCTCATTGAAAAGCCTACGGGAAGCTTTTCGTGCCTCCGCATTATCTGAGCTCCACAGAAGTGGTTGGCTCTTACCTCGGCAGATATTCATTCTGCGAGATTCCGAAGTCGCATGTTTAAACGCATTGGTCAATGCGTACATCGCAATTTCAATATCTCGCCGACTTTCTATTTACGGTGGACTCGAAAAGAAACCTGACAGGAGCGACCGTTGCCGCTCTTAGTCCGTTTTCCTTCTATTTTGTTAGGGCATGACACCATGTACCCGAATTACCACATCGAATTCAATATACCTATGATCAGAGAAAAGTGAGTTCTGACCCAACGTTAACAACATCTAAATTGTTACAAAGAATCAAATCGAATAGAGAGTCACCTCTTGCATTAGAATCCGAGCTACCCCACAAGACATGGTGAGCATTGGCGTCCGCTCCAGTCGTCCATCTTGAAAGAAATATTCCTTTTTGACAGATCTGACAAAGATTTAGTTATCAAGGCGTATCACGTGATAAAGCGAAGAAAGTAAGAAGTCAAGCTTAAATTATTTGTACTGCGTTTAGATCATTTGAGACAGGGAACTTTTCAACTGTCATGTTTTTTTCTCTTGGGGGAAGAATTGTAAAATCCTCTAAAACAAATCCAAGAAATGAAATCTTCCTCATTAAAGACTAGCATTTGCGCCAATAAATTTGTAGTTTGTTTGAAGACGCAACTTGTAAAGCCTCTCTCAATTTCTCAATGGCTTCCGCTTCACTCTTGGATGGTATAAACATATCATCAATATACAATATAACTAATCTCTCTGCTATCAACTTGTGAAATATAGCACTGATGTAACGGCAAAATACTTCTGGCGAATTCGATAGTCCGAACGGTATCAACAAAAAATCACAGTGGGTGACAAACGATGTATATCGTCCAACCGTGCTATATACTTTCGCTTCTTGCATGCGCTGTAAAACATCGTCGATCATCGTCTTGTAATCTGTTCATTCAGACGGCGATAATCACTACACAATCTATTAAAACTGTCTTTCATTGATACACCAGCAGCGACGAATACTTGGAGTAACTAGGTTTTACAATACCATCTTTTAGCCATTCAGTAACTTGCTTGACAACCGTTTGTTAGTCCGCGAGCGACGCCCTACGTGGGCGGTGAAACACTGGAACTTCGTCTTTAAGGATGATTCTATTTTTACGGGAAACAATTGTGGTTTGACTGGGTTATAACTATCTATCATCCCTTATAACTCTTCCTTAATACTATTTTGAAAGTGATCAACCGCAATCTCAGGACTTTCTGTAGCAATACATATCTCCCCGACTCTATAATAACCTCTTTACAAACACTATCTGTGACATCTCAAATTACTACTTCTTTTTGCTCTCCTCCCATGTTTGATGACTTGAGAGTGAACTTAACCCCCCTTCACTGATCAAAATATTAACATACTTTAAAATATCATTGCCCAACACAGCGGAGTATAAAATATTTCGTTCACGAGCTACGTGGAATTTTGCTGGCACTTATTGTCTCTATTTCTTGTTCTCCTTATCCTTCCAGTTTTTTCTTTTCAGCACTGATGTTCCCTCCCTGCATCCTTATCAAGCCGGTATCTATTATCACCGCCATCATTGCACCGAGTATAGTCACACTCTTGAAATTTTGTTGAATCCAACACTGGTCTCCTTCCGTAGTTGAGAGCTTATATTATTATATTAGACGACAAGGTATGTATGGTGGCATTCGATTTCCTATTTTTAGACTCGTTGTTATTGGCTGCGCTTGCTTTACAATCAAAATATTCTTTGCCAACTCCATTGCATCTGAAAAATTTTACTTGAGCGCTCGTACATGTATTGGAAAAATATCTCTTATTTCGGCATTTAAAACAACGCCTTTCCTCTTTATGGTCCACCAAGTGTTTGACAAAATAATCTTTTATTTAACGTGTCCAACTTTGTCGCCTGATATAGCACAGCTTTATTGGATCTAAAATCGCCTATTCCGTCTATAAAATATTAAATTAAACTTTCATAGTCTAGTTGCATACGGCTTCCAATCTCCTTGAGACTATAAATATCCTTTTTCGATCTCTAAATTTCTTGTGGACCTATAATTACAAAATTTTTTTTCTGTCGAATTCTTTCAGCAATGCTTGTTTCAGGGAATTCCAACTTATAATTCCAGGTTCGCTACTAGCAAAAGTCTTTGCGGCGTCTTTTAGCAATTGTTTGGCGCATATTAAATTCTTCCTCCTCTTTTTTAGATCAAGCTGTTTTGTTTTGCTTAGCTAGAGTTTTTTGAATACCTTTGTGTGTTTTTATTTTAATGTGCACGTCTTCAAATATACGTTTAAAAAACAAGATGCTTTGTGGCTGACGTCTTTTCACTGTCTTTTTGTTTTATTTAAAAACTTTTTGTAAAGATTGATACCGTTTCAATTCCGCGTAAAGTTTCGTCGCAGTTTTTTAACATTTGCTATTATGATTTATTTTTATCAACCACTTATTTTTTACACATGATTATTTCCCTTGTTTTTATATAAAAAAATGTTTTTTTACATATGTATTTATAAAATAACTTTTATAAACTTGGCATTTATTGTTCAATTTTTAATTGATATTTGCGCACAGTTGCAACCTTTATTTAATTATAAATTTATGTAATTATTAATTACAGTACTAATCTTTTTTTTAACTAAATTACAGTACCAGCCTTCATTGTATTATAAATTACAGCTCTAATCCCGGATGAGCCCCCAATTGTAGGTTTGATGAGCATTAAATAAATGAAACCTGTTGTTTATTTTATGCATTTTTGTTTAAATATATATATATCACCATTTGGTGATGACTTATGAATTATTAAAATACTATTATTATACCATTCAGTAAAAACCGTCGTCTCTGGCTGCTTATTTTGTACGTTTGGCGAGCGGTTTCGATGTGAGAACACGTTTTTTGTTAGCATTGAAGAGATAGTATTAAAAATAGTTAGTAGATTTGATATCTGTAATAATCTGGAAAATAGTTTAAATTAGCATATCTGTTACATCGCCTATTTAAATTGGGATTGTAAATGTCATTTTGTTGCTATAAATTTATAAAGTAATTTAAACTTCCTAACTTTTTTAAATACATACTTCAAAAAATGCAGAACGTACACTATATTAAAATTTTGAAAGTAGAACGCACGTGACATGTATTCAAAAGCCTAAAAATCGTTCGAAATCGAAACATTAATAATATCAAAACGCTAACCTAACCTATACGCCAGACAAACGCTGAAAAATTAGACATATTTAACCAAACTACAATCTTGAAACGAACTAACTTAATTATGAGTAATGCTGTAAACACATTCGCCGCAGCAAGATACACGAACACACGACAGCAAATGACGCTAGCAACATTTGTTGCCTTGCTACGTAAGTATTTTGATGGCAGCAGCTACATAATAAAAATATGAATTAACAGTAATCCAGTGATGTTACTTAAGCGATTTTTAAAGAAGCTCCGATTTATAATTAAAAAAATGTTTTTACTATTTTGTAAGAGGCTATTAAAAGAATAGAATAATGCGTCGATTTTCGTTTGAAATGTCTTTAAAATTGAAAATATATTGAAGTAATTCTCAGAAGCAATAATAAGTAAAGTAGTGTGTGTCAGTATAAATAACACGCAGTTTCTTGCCCACTAAAAGAAAAAATACTAAAAACAACAGTTTTTTTATATCTATTAAAACCAATCGTGTTAAATATTTATTTATTTTTGTCATACGACAATTGAAATTATTATAAGTACTTCAACCAGCAAGTACTAAGAACTGAAGTAAATTTTTAACTAAATGTTATCCACACAAAACTGAATTGTTGTTTTTAATACATCTTAATACATTCCTTTGAAATTTTTACAACTGTTCTTCGTATACTTTTGCCATGACAATTGTATTATTTTTAATTCGTCGGTGTGGCATTTCTAATTTTTTTTTTAAATTCAAATTTCAAAAAATATGTTTTAAGTAATTATTGAAAAGTATGTAAAAAGTGTTAAAATTTTTCTATATACAAAACAAAAATGTGCTGATAACTGTTTAAGTACAATTAAACCGGTAAAATTGGGTGGTTTTACATTTCTTTCTCTATTTTTCTACAAAAAAAAAATCCATGTTTGAACCAAGGTTCTAAAGGATCTCCTCACAAAATTTTACTCAAATCTATCTAGCAGCACTTACGTGAGACATATAAGAATTCAATAGATAGGTATTTTGTCTTCCAAACCAATTATTGTCTTCGCCAGCAACAATATTTTCTTTAAATACTTCATGTACTGAAATTATTCTGTTACAGTTTTAGTATAGTTTACACTTAAATCTTTAAATAAATAATTTTGATTGTTTCTTCTTTTTTCATGATAATACATTTTAAGCACTTATTACTTATTATTTTACATGTCTTATTATTTTACATGTCACTAAACTGTTTATTGTTGCCCATAAAATAGAAATAGACTGCAGCGGCGAATTCAGCCCAGACAGCAACCTGCCGTCTTGCTGCGTTGCTGTCAACAAAATAATCATTCTCATATACACACATGCATTCTAATTTTGACATTTTGCAGTCAGTAGCTGCTGTCTCGAATGTGTTTACAGCATAAATATGAATCCACATTAGAGAAAGAAATTGGTTATAATCTAATCCTAATCTAGACTACTTGTACTTGTTTTTGTATATTAAATAATTTTCCTACTAAATTGGCCATCTTTTTTGCTGCGTAATGTCCCTGCTTGTGAGCCATCTCTATAAGCTCTCGCTCCATGTTTGACGGAATGATCCTTGGTGCGATCCTTGTGTACAATACTATATTTTAGATAGAAATCTTCATAACTCAGGGGTTCTAAATTTTTACTCATAGCTCTGATCCAATCGTCATCTCGTTGAGCCTCTATATTATTGTGATGCAGGGAATCTTCCATCATTAAACAAGAAACTATACTTAAGGCATCTACATGCCGCATCTTCGCTTCCGCTTTATGTACGATCCTATACTCAAACTCTTAAAGAAAAGGGGCTCTCGCGCCTTTCTCAATGGTATGGTTTATTATTTCGTTGTCATCGTGAATGCATTGCAGTCGTTGACGATTTTAATTTTCATTCCTTCAACAAATACACGCCAATTCTTAAGGGCTTCGATTATTGCTAGCACCTCTAGCTCGTACGAGTGGTATTACTCTTCGTTTGGTGCTGTTTTCCGACTTATCCACTGAATAGTGTGTAACTAACAATCGTCCGAATCTCTTTGCAGTAGCACCGCGCCGTCACCGTGCTTCTTGGCATCCGTTTGTATTTTGGTTTTCGCACCTGGATATAATAATACATTTGCACCAATGCTGCCTTAAGTTGCTTTACTGCTAGAACTTCAGTGTCGCTCCTCTTGAAAGTAACATTCCTTTTGAACAGATCTGACAAAGGTTTAGCTATCAGCGCATATCCCGTGATAAAGCGACGGAAATAAAAAGTCAGGCCTAAAAATATTTGTACTGCTTTACGATCATTTGAGTCAGAGAACTTTTCAACTCTTTTGGTCTTTTCACTTGAGGGTAGAATTATAGAACCCTCTAACACATATCCAAGAAATGAAATCTTCCTCACAAAAACACGACTTGTAAATCCTCTCTTAATTTATCAATGCCTTTCTTCTCACTCTTGGATGGTATCAATATATCATCGATATACCATATAACTGTCCTCTCTGCTATCAGCTTGTAAAATATGACACTGATGTAACGGCAAAATACTTCTGGCGAATTCGATAGTCCTAACGGTACCAATAAAAATTCAAACTGTCCACGGTAGGTGAAAAAAGACGTATATCGTTGGCTCGAATACTCGATTGGCAAGTAAAAGAAATAATTTTTTAAGTCCAAACGTAGTATATACTTTCGCGTCTTGCATGCGCTGCAAAACATCGTATATAACAACCATAGGGAAATTGTCTCGTATTATCTTTTCATTCAGCCGGCGATAATCACAACACAATCTCTTAGTACCGTCTTTCTTTGATACCAAAAGTACTGGCGACGAATATTTGGAGTAACTAGGTTTTACAATACCATCTTTTAGCCATTTGGTGATTTGCTTGTCAACCATGTGCTAATCCGCGAGAGTTAACTCCTCTGATAGAAAAAACTAAGTCATTGTTTAAAATAATCATATAAGTATTCTTTGTCTTAATAAAATTCTCTTCACCTAGAATAAACATTTTTATCTTTGCCTAGGGTAATAAATAAAATAAGCATCCCTTAGTTTAAGACAGATTGCTTTATTGTTCGGACAAAAATCTTTAGTTTATTTAAAACGTTTGTCAGAAGTTTCCTGAAGAGTTAAGTAAGCGATAACGAAATTGCCATTGCGACGTGCTTTGACCCTCAATAATCAATATCGGTGATTTAAATAATAAATCGGGAAAATAGCACGAAAAAAAGAATAAATGAATAGAAATTATTTTGGCTTAAGTTCATTTATTTTTTTTATTTTTTAAAAATGTTTTTACAAATGTATGCAAACGTTTTCCAAAGAAAACAAAAAAAATTAGACGCTAGCTTAATGAAATGCTGCGTATATCTATACTGTTCTCTCTGTATTTCGTCTTTTACCATTGTTTTTGCTTTGTTTCAATCATCGATTGAAAACGAATGCAAATTTATTTATTTATTTTTTTTAATCATTCTTACTTGTTTACTCATAACATCATAGATGGTGTTCCAGCATCATTTTGATTGTTATGATGTAAGCATGAATGCTCGCTGTGCCTTGCGTGCTTATAATTTAATTTTTATTGAATTATTATTTGAACTGTGAATGTTATAAATGAATAGAAATTATTTTGGCTTAAGTTCATTTATTTTTTTACTTTCTAAAAATCTTTTTTAGAAAATAAATTTATTTTACAAATGTATGCGGACGTTTTCCAAAGAAAACAAGAAAAATTAGACGCTAGCTGAATGAAATGCTGCATTTTCTGGACTGCTGCGACCTTCATCAGCATTCTTCGCATCTATCTACCTTAGTTGTGTATTTTTATAAACATCATCTATTTAACCAACTAACTTTGTAAATAAGAATACGAGAATACGCATATACTCATATCAACATTAATTTGGTTGACGAAATTTACACACAAACCAACGTATTTCTTTACTGTTCTCTCGGTATTTCGTCTTGTACCACTGTTTTTGCTTTGTTTCAATCATCGATTGAACACGAATGCAAATTTATTTTTTTTTTAATCATTCTTACTTGTTTACTCATAACATTATAGATGCTGTTCCAGTATCATTTTGATTGTTACGATGTAAGCATGAATTATTATTTGAACTGTGAATGTTATATATGAATAGAAATTATGGCTTAAGTTCATTTATTTTTTTACTTTCTAAAAATCTTTTTTAGAAAGAAAATTTAATTTTTCTTGTTTTCTTTGGAAAACGTCCGCATACATTTGTAAAATAAATTGAATAACATTCACAACATTCAATAAAAATTTAAAAAAAAGAATTTTAAAAATTAATATAATTTTAAAAAATCCCGTTGTTTAAAATAACTTCTATTTTTATTGGCGACAATAAACAGTTAAGTGATGTCAGTACCATAAAACATGTAAAATAATAAGTGCTTAAAATCTCTTATTATGAAAAAAAGAATAAGAAGAAAAGAAAAAAAGAATAAAAAATAAAAAAAAAAAAATAAAAAAAAACTGTAACAGGATGATTTCTGTACATGCAATATTTCAGGAAACTATTGTTGTTGGTGAAGATAGCAATTCATTTGGAATACAAAAAACCTATTTTTTAAATTCTTGTCTGCCTGGGTTCGCATCTCGTAAAAGCTGCTGGATAGATTTGAGTAAAATTTTGTGAGGAAATCATTTAGAACGTTGGTTCAAATATGGAATATTTTTTTCGTTGAACAATACAGAAACCAATGTAAAATCACTCAATTTTACCGTTATAATTGTACTTAAACAGTTGTCAGCACATTTAATTTTTGTATATAGAAAAATTTTAACACTTTTTGTATACTTTTCAATAAATGCTTTACACATATTTTTCCACCGTTAGGTGGCATCATCAGGAAACAGGAAACAAAAAATATTAAAAATTAGATTTGTTGAAAAACAAAATTAAGTTGAAGTTATTTTTTCAAACAAACAAAATTTAAAAACCAAACGAAAAAAAATTCAAATATTTAAACATGTAAATTCTCATCAATTTAAAAACTCAGAAAACATTCAAGTCAAATAACTCAAAAGTTTTAACCATTTACATTCTCATAAAAATTTAAAAACAGAAAACATTCAAATTATTTAAAAAGCTAAAAAAAACATAATACAAATACATTTACATAAATTTTCACGATAGAAATGTTACAAGGAATTATATACTCTCAAATGTTAACGATTTTTTATGGACTAAATGTCCATAACATTGCGCAACATTATCAGTATCAGCCTTAAAGCTTTTCTTTTTGTTGATGGTACTTTAATTAACATATACCGACGTTTATAATTATATTCTATATTTAAAACAGATGCATCTTCAAAGTTGGGATAGTGATCAAATCTGGCACAATATGAAGATTATGCAGTTTTTTGTGAATTATTAACGTCCCTGTATCTATTTGAGCAAATAACACAATGTATTAAGATATATATAAAACTAGAATTCCTTTTTGTGTGGACAACATTTAGTTACAAATTTACTTCTATTCTTAGTACTTGCTGGTAATTTCAATTGTCGTATTTAATAGATATTATAGAACTGTTGTTTTTAGCATTTTTATTTTAGTGGACAAGCAACAACGTGTTATTTATACTGACACACATTACTGTACTTATTATAGCTTCTGAGAAATACTTCAATATATTTTCAATTTTAAAGACAATCCAAGCGAAAAATCGACGTGACTCTAAAAGTATTATTTTACTCTTCTAAAAGCCTCCTAGATAATAGTTAAAATATTTTTTAATTTAGGTAGTTATAAATCTTACAAGAGTTAGTAGTTTTTATAGTTTTATTTTTGATTTAGAAGTTTGGCTACAGTGACATCACTGAAATACAATAAAATCATATTTTTATTATGTAGCTGCTGCCTTCAAAATAATTATATAACTGCGTACAAGGCGAAAAATTTTGCTAAAGAAACGAACAAGATCATAAATCTTTAGGTTAAGAATTTATGCAGGCTTAATTTATACTTCAATTACTTGTAATTTTTCAAAATAAACCTGTACCTACATGCTGTTTATCACTAAGAAAGCCTTGTATATAAGCAACTGTTGTAAAGAGATAAAGTTAGTTTTTTAAGGAGACTAAGTTAAGAAATTATAATAAAGGAAACCGCATACTTTTTTTACTAACAAAAATAATAAAAATTTAATTGGCGATCCTGCCAGGAGCAACATTATATTGTTGTGTCAGTCAGCGGACCAAAGCCCCGCTACAACAGTGGCTGAATAAATTTCCTTATAAGAAAGGATATATAAGTAAATCCTGGAGAAGTAAATTGGAAAATATGTAAAGGGCGCATGAAACTCAAATACAAAGCTTAGAGGAACAAATAATGCAAGCCCGCAATCCCAACATGGAAATCGTTCAGGAAAACCAAGGTTTTCGATACAGCTCGATATAACAGACGAAAATCAAGTAAAATTGGACGTTTTTAAATCACTGCCCTTTTTTTATGGAGATATAAATAATTATAGAATATGGAGAAAATATGTAAGTAGGATGTTGGAAACCATATTTAGCCTAAGTGACAGCCTAATATATGTTCAAGCTCTACAAATAGTCAAAACAAAAATACAAAGAACCGCGGCCCAAATCCTATCAAATTAAGGCATAACCTTGTTACGGCCGTAGAGGCCAATGAGGTTTCCGGCTAGTTCTATGAGGACGGTAAACACATCTCAGCGAGGTTCCAACCCTTCTCATTGGGTACGCCGCACATAAAACATATTCAACAACAAGCTAAACAAACTTACCAAAAAAAAAACTCACGCAATAAAAACTAAAACAATGCAACACGTCAACACAAACAGTAACAATCGTGGCAGATGTTTTGCCACTAAACTGCCCTCCCATCCTTGTCACAAAAATTCTTATCCACGTCCAACTTCCTTTTGTGAACCCGTATGCTCTCAGATTCCTCTTTCCTTAACTCACCTTCATGCCATTTTTCCCCTCAAATTAGGCCAAAACCATTATTATTTCCACTTCACATATTATATACAAATTTTATTTACACACAAAAACTTAATCCTACACAAAATTGAAAATATAAATTTACTATTAAAATACAATTTATCTTACATTTAATAAACTTATAAATTTTCTTTTCGCAGCGAAATATAAATGTAGGTATTATCTATTATCAAACAATAAACTATCTCTAATATCGTTAATTTGCTTTACTTTTCCTTTTTTTTTCTAGAACTCCGATCAACCAATTACTAACGACAATCTCTAATTCTACAACACTAAATCCTACCCTGAAGGAGCTCCCTAAGGATACAAGATTTTTCCTGCAATATTCCACCGGAATTTTTACATAAAAAAAATAACTAATTGATAAGAGTTTCAAATTGTATATATTTCTCTTTTTTTTTTGTAAATAAAACAAACTAAACGATTTTTATTTCCTGTTTCTCACTCTTTTTGCACAGATTGTATCACAACAACAAAATTAAATAGGCCCTCCAACGGGCAATAGCTAACAACAAATAAAACCAATATATATTTGGCTGCTTTTAGGCGTATTGAAGAAAGGGTACCAATAACATACGCTAAACTAAGAATAGCTTAATTTAATAATAAATGATAATCTCAAAAATGATATCCTTTTAAATAATATTCAAAAATAAGTAATTATAAATTCAAATACATAAATAATATAAATCTTATTTGTTTTTTTTTTTTATTTTTGGTATTTTTTCTTCTTAATCACTTTTTTTCTATTTTTCAATTTTTTCCCTTTTAATTTGGCCTTTTCGATTTAAAGTCTTTATAAATTTTCTTTTTTTTTTATCTTTTTTTTCACCAACTCAAATACTAATTTCAGGATATTTTTCGCTTTTTTGCGTTCTAATATATCCTTGCGTAGATTTTTTTTCTCTTTGTTTTACACCCTTGCATTCGGTAAAAAATTTTATCAAGTAAAAAGGAAAAAAAGGATTACCTGGCTAGATCTCGGTGCGGAAAGTTCTAATTACCTTCAGCATTTTTTTCTTCATTAGATTCTGGGTAATAATTTTCCTGCCCACGAACCGTTGCTTCCTTTTTTTTTTTTTATCCAAACTTCCCTACACCATCCAACTTCCTAGCCAGCTACAAATTCCCGAAACACAAAACAAATATAAATCACAAAATGCACTTATAACAAAATATAAAATTTAGCTTACGTTTAAAATATCCTTTTTTTCATTATCTTCTTCCTTATTTAAATTAACTATCCTTTTCCTCCAGGACGTATTCGCAACTTTCTAAACTTTCACTGTTGTTTAATTTTTTTGTTTTTTTTTTTCTTTTTTAACTTTAATGTTTAAATTTTTTTAACTTCAATGTTTTAATGTTTCTTTTTTTTCCGCACTATTAATTTCTTTATATGTTTTCACTTTAAAGTACAATAACCTTCTGCCAATTCTCTATGATTTTCCCTTACTTGTTGCCTCATTTGCTTCCCAACTTATGTGGTGAATTTCTTTAATTTTCCAAAAAATCTTTCCCGCCCAGCCGTCCATCTTTTCTTGCTGATCTTTCTAGAACATTCTGCCTTCCCACCAAATCACCATATTTTAATAATAATAATTTTCTTCATTTTTGGCAAAAATCTTATTTGAATTTCATTTTATTATACTTTTTAATATTTTGTTTCGTTATATCTATGTTTTTTCCTTCTCTTATTAAAGTTTTAAATGCAGTCAATGCTTCTTCTTATACCAGGACCGCATATTAAACAGCAAGATTATAATTTTCATTCATAATTAATTTTAAACTTGAAATTTCCTAACTTCCCCTACCGTGTTCTATACCATAGTGAACGTTTTTTGTGTTTTTTATTCGTTACCCTGTTATATACGTAAGTCTACTACACAGTACTGACAACTGTATTATGCGTATAAGACAAAAACCATACACACACAAGCATACATCCAACAAGAAAACAGACAGCAGGCAGAACAAGAAAAAAAAACACGCATGGTAAGTTTAAAATATTTTGTAGCAAATTTAACAATTCTCTAACATTTTATCTATTTAATTTCAGAAAAAAAGCAAAAGATCAACAAAAAATATACAACCAATAGCCAATTATTACAGGACGTACACGTTTTTTCCATAATAAAAAAAACTTAAGGAAAACAAAAGCACAAAGAAAGAAACAACAAGAAACACATGCACCTACAGAAATAATATGCACCGAAAAACAAAAAAAAACAAACAATTTGCACCATGGCCATTTGTAATCATCCGATGGACAATCCAACAATCATGAAGGACAAAACACCATCACGTTCCTAATGACAAAAAAAAAAATCAAATAAATTTTACAAATCTTCTAGCATATTTATTTATTTTATTCATTTGTGGGATCTGTAGCTGACAGTGTTGCCAGTGACCTCTTCTCTACCATACACAAATGTAATGCCCATATTGGGCTTATTGGAATTGATCTATCAACAAACCTCCCACACCCGCAAGCATGCACAAACAAAAACCACAATGTAGGCAAAATGTACAAAAAAAAAAACAATAAAAATGATTGCAAAAATGTGCAAAGTTGTGTATATTTTCTTCCCTCTGCTGGAGTAATCGAAATTATGATTCTATAGTGGCATTAGGTGTAATATTTTCCCTTCCGCAACAAAACTCCGAGTCCTACAAGTTTACGTCGCAGGAAACGGTGTGCGGAACATGCAACCAAAGGTAACGTTTTTTCTGTGCCCAACGTGGGGAACTCCCACAACCTGAACTAGTCTCATGGTGCTACCAAAAATTAGCCGGGCGATTTGTACATCTATACCGGTAAACTTTTCCTTTAATCCTACTACAGGTGATTACAATACGTTCCTAACTTCCAAAAGTAAATCTATCCACTCAGTCCCCTATAATAGACTTTGCAGAGACGGAAACCTCATCCACATCTTACTAGAGCATGAGCCAACCTAAAAACTTTTCTCAGGAGAGAAAAATCGTAGTGGCTACCCATAATAAAAGATCAAATATAAAAAAAATATTTCATATAATTGGTTTCGTTACCAATTGAGCACTTACAGTGCTATACATAAAAATCGAACGCCTAAAAACTTAAAGTTTAAGGCAAAAAAAAAAAAAAGTTATTAAAAATAGTCATCTTTCTAATTACTAATATTTATTACTAATATTTGTCAAATCGTTCCAGATCTTATATACATGGGTAATGCCGTTATTACTTTTTCTCCATGGGTTGTTACTGCTTCAGAGATGGGAAACTTCCTCCAAAAAATTTTTGTGGTGACCACAAAAAAAATTAGAGAATAAATAGTTTCACTACTGCTTGGCCTACTATCAAAACTTGGATTTGAGTTTATTACGGGAAGTATTTTGTTCTACTCATCTATTACTTAAGAGTTTACTTTGTGTGTCAATTTTTCCCAGATTTTCTTGAAAAATAGAAAACTATCTTCCATCAAAACATCACTATGGAATATTGCACAAAATTTGCAGCATAAAAAAGAGGACATCACAGCAAACAATTACATCGCAAATGAATGTCAGGATACGAAATATTACACAGAAGGAACTGAAAAAACAGGTATGTTAACTAATTAGTAACTCGAAACTTATAACTATCAGGTACTAAATATATCACAGATTTTAAAGTAAATTGCTACGACTAGGAAATATTAGGACAACACAACAAATATTTGTATAAATAAAAAAAAAAATAAAAACTAATCTTATGTCCTAATATTGCACTTGTTAATTTCGAATTAAATTTAATGTTTAAATCGAAATACTCGCTAAGCAATTTAAACTTTAATATCTTTTACGTGATAAACGCCAATTGTTTTTCCGTGTAAAGTTTCGAGCTCATACAAATTATTACCTACAGGTCGGGACACTCTACACTTAAGAAACTTTCTACAAAATTTCGCGTTCAAGTTTTTTCCGAAATTACTTTGTACCATGTTTCTGCGGTAGACCTCCTGTCCTGGCACAAATTTTACTATTCGAGCTCTTCGGTTGTATCTCTCGGCACTTTTCTCGTATGCCCTAGTCATATTTTCTTTTATTTCACTCCTTATAAATTCCATTCTTTCATTGGCCATCGCAAGAATACGGTGATCAGAAATTGAATGCAATTTTCGGGCTAATTTACTTGAAAACATGTGGTAGCCAAACAACGCGAAGAATGGCGTGAAACCTATTGCGCTGTGAAAAGAGTTCTGCAAAGCACAATCAATTTCTGATAAATAGAGATCCCAGTCGCGGTGATCGTCTTTCAGATAGGCTCTTATAGCTGACAAAATGCTTTGATTAACACGTTCTGATGCGTTGCTGCTTGGCTGATATACCGGAGTTTTTATATGCTGAATTTTGTATGCGTCAAGTAGATTTTTAAAACTTTTTGAGGTGAATTGAACACCATTATCTGTATGTATTATTTCTGGAACCCCAAATTTATGGAAAACTTCGTGGGTCAGAAACTCTACAACATTGCCAGCGGTCGCTTCTTTCATCGCTTTAATAAACGTATATTTAGAAAAATGATCCAACACAATAAACACGTAAGAGTTACCACTTTTGGACCTCGGATATTTGCCTAAAAAATCCAAATACAATTTCTGAAATGGCCGATCTGTAATGACCTGATTCCCTATTTCTGGGCGGAGATTCTTGTTTGACGGTTTGATCTCCTTGCAAGTTTGGCAATCTTTAATATATGCCTTCACCTGGGTGGGCATTTTTGGCCAATAAAAGAATCTTCTGAGCCTTTCCAATGTTTTTGTAACCCCACCGTGCGCCGCAGTAGGACTTGAATGTGCCCTTTCTATCACCGCCTGGGTGATATTAGGTGGAATCCAAATTTTCCACTGGCACTCTGTGTCAGCACCACGGTCGAAATCGATTCGTTTGAACACATATCCATCCTCGACTTTCAGATCTGGTAACCTATCTTTATTTTCTGTTATGTGCTGGATTAATTCTAAATATTCTTCGCTTTGAAACTCAGTTGTTTCAAAATCAAAAAGATCCTCTACATTTAACTCATTAACATTAAAATTTTCTTCCTGTGATCGGGAAAGAGTGTCGGCTACTATATTTTCGGAGCCCTTCCTGTGCTCTATGTCGAAATCATAAGCCTGCAACTGTAGTGACCAACGAGCCAGTCTTCCCGTCAAATCCTTTAATGACATTAACCACTTAAGGCTAGCGTGGTCTGTCACTACCGTGAAGGCCATCATTTCGACATAGGGACGGAATTTCTTAACCGCCATTACAGCCGCCAGACACTCCTTTTCCGTCACGCTATAATTCTTCTGGCATGCATTTAATTTTTGGCTATAAAAAGCTATAGGGTGTTCATCACCATTGTCATCCAGTTGGTACAATACAGCACCGATTCCGTAATCGCAAGCATCACATTGTATCCAAAACCTTTTGCTGAAATCGGGATGCTTTAGAACGGGAGCTGAAGTTAGCGCTTTCTTCAAGTTTTCAAACGCGTCTAGTGCTTCGGGTGTCATTTCAAACTTCTTAGCCTTTTTTAACGTATCTGTCAACGGAGCAGATATGGTAGCAAAGTCTTTTATAAAACGGCGGTACCAGCCGGCCGTTCCCAAAAAGCTGCGCACCTCACGTGGAGACTTATGAACTCTAATTTCCTTTATAGCGCGTATTTTTTCCGGATCTGTCTTCAAGCATCCTCCGCCAATAATAAATCCTAAATATTTTAGTTGTTGAAAACAAAATTGCGATTTTTGTAGGCCTATTGTTAAATTCGCTCTTTTTAAACAGGCAGCAACTTCCTCTAAAATTTTCAAATGTTTTTCAAAACAGTCAGAAATCACCAAAAGATCGTCAAGATATATAAATACATTTTCCTTAAGTTTTTGCGGTATGACCTTGTCCATTAATCGACAAAGTCGCTGTGCCGCGTTACAAAGTCCAAATGGCATCACGCGAAATTGGTAGAGTGGCCGACCTGCTACGGTAAACGCTGTATAGGGCCTACACTCTTCCTCAACTTCAATTTGCCAAAAAGCAAATTTCAAATCAACGCTACTTATAAAATAAGTCTCGTCGATTCTGCCTAAAATGCCATCTATTTTCTGCAAAGGGTACGCATCTTTTACGGTGATTTTATTAAGCTTCCTAGCGTCAAGACAAAACCTATTTTTACCGGGTTTTCTGACCACAGTGGTTCTATTTGACCAAGGGCTCTCGCTCTCTTCTATAACTTTTAATTCAAGCATCCTATCTATTTCTCCATAAACAATTTCCTGTACAGCTGGAGACAACGGATAATGTCGGTCCTTAAAAGGCACCGCACCATCTATCAGTTTTATAGTGTGTTTCTCCAGGGCTGTACAACCTAGACCAATTTTCTCAAATGCTGGGAACAATTCAATAACTTTGTTTAATTTTTGCTGTTGTTCCTTACTCAATACATGGGGATTTGACCTATGATCTGCTACTTTAAAATCGTCTTGTATTTTTTCAATATTTAATTCATTAATTTCAAATACTCCAGGGGCCAAATTAAACGTTTTCCAAAAATCAACTCCCAGGTAGGCCTCTTGTTCCAAGTCTGGGCATAAATAAAACACTATTTTATTGGTTTGATTTTTAAAATGTATCTTAAGTTCTATAGTTCCTAATAGCCTATGTTCTTTACCATCTGCCGTTGAAATTACAGAGAAAATTGGTTTTAATCTGATGCCTAATTTGTCTATTAACTCCCTACAACCTTTACCGAGTAAACTGACAGAAGCTCCTGTATCTAATAATCCCTTTATACGATGGTCACCTACAAAAATTTCAGCAAAAGCACGAGGGTCACTATGCGTGTTTGCTGTTTTTATAGCTTCGATCACTAACTTTCGTTTTTTCCTTCTTTCAATAAATTTGTTTCTAATTTTCCTTATGCGGTTTATTTTTTTCATTGCTATGGACTCATTAAAAATTCTATTTCTTACTTTATCATAATTATTTTTACGTTCTTGCAGAGTATATTCATGTCTCAATTGGGGAATGAAATTGTTAAAAATTTTGACAACTTTTACTAAATTTAATTTGTTTTTCTCTGGGACTGGTTTGCAGGCTGATTCTCCATGGAACGATGGTTCCCTGCTGTTACCACGCTCTTGGAGTAGTTTTTTGATTGGCAACTAGTGCAGTTTGGAGATTTGACATCAGGTTCGCCACATCTATAACAAAATAAGGCCCTATCTGGGGACGGACAATCCATAAACATATGTCCTTGTTGACGGCAATTCCAACAGATCAGTGGATTTCTGGAGAATTGTTTCTGCGTGTTGTTAACTTCTAAAGCAGCCACTTCTTCATATGGCTCAGGTAAGTCAACAAATTGATCATCAGCCTTTTCAAAAATTTCATTTACCTGGCGTGAGTACCGATTTGTAGGGACAGATGATGACACATATCTGTTGTCTTTTCGGCAAAATACTTTCTCCGCCTCGACACATTCTTGTCTTAGTTCTTCAACAGAATTTACTGCAATCGCATAGACACGGCTTCTAATGTCATCTCTAAGATTTTTCTTGATCATTTTGATCATTTCCCTTTCGGGCATTGATATTTCCAGCCGCGATCGCATCTGGATCATCGCAAAGAAAAATGCATCTATTCCCTCGCCAGGCTGTTGCTTTCTTTCAACCATATCACTCATCAATTCAAAACTTGATCTTGTTGAGCGATACTGTTTGAGGAGAGCTTCTTTTAAAGTCATCCATTCGGAAACATAAGTTGTTTTTATGAATAACCAGTACCATTTTTCTGCAACTCCTTTAACAAAGAGGTGAAAATTGTCTAAGACTTCTTCCCACGACACATTGTATTGCCTTTGTAGCCGCTCAACGCGAAAAACAAAGTCCTCCACAGCCAGCTTGTTGGTGTTACCATCAAATTCTAGTCCCCATTGATCAATACGAATACGCTTGTAACTTTTGGACTGACTAGTATCTAAATTCCTTAATGATTCTCTTGATGAACTATTTGAACCTATTGATGAAGCATCTACGGGTTGGCCTGCACTGCTGCTTCGTTTTACTTTATTCGGCATTATTTCTTCGCGAAGTTTTATATTCTCCTGCTGAGTGTGCTGGAGTAAAAGGCTCATTTTACTCATAGTAGCAGTCAATTCTGCCATTTGCCTCTTAATTTCATTTACCTGCGAAGAAACGTCCTTGTTTGCATCATTAGATTGTTCCATGGCTGCTTCATAAATTGGTTGTCGCGATACACTTGGGCCTGGTTCTCTTAAATCACGTTGTGCAGAACTATTACTTGCATTTGAAACAATGATTGTTTGAGATTTGTCGAAAAATTGGGGGTTTGGCTGATTTGGCTGACTCATATCTAGAATTCTACTGGCACTAGATTTTCGGCTGGGGGTATTAGATTTTTACGCCTTATCAAACGTAAAAGGAGTAGACCTATTCAAATCAAATTGGACTTGCCTTTCTCTTTTTCTGGACTTAGCGTCGTCTCTATTTTGGGACATAACCTTTAGAAAAAGATATTTATGAAACCCTTACCACCCTTTTTATCAAAGCTAACCGACTAACCAATTTATGTATAACAAATTAAAATTTCCTTTCTATTCGATTTTCACTTTCTAACACAAAAAAAAAATAAAAAGAATCGCAAAAACACATAGATGAACAAAAAAAAATTATAAAAGAAACAAATATATATAAAAAAAAATAAAAAAAGATATATGTATATATAAAACGAAAAAAAATTATAAAAAAAATAAATTAAACGATATAAGAGAAAAAATGTAATAATAAAATAAATAAATAATCTAAAATAACCAAATACGAGAAACTTGCATTAAAAAAAATATATATATATACATATAAAAATAAAATAAATATGCATATAAAAATTATAACTATTAAATAGAAATACCTAAGATGAATTATATTAAAATTATCTAATTTGTATGAATTAAATTAATAAATTTACTAAAAAGAATGCAAAAATAACCAAAACTTAGTTAAAATATAAAAATAGATAATAATAAAGAATAAAATAATTATAATTGCATAAATAAAATAATTAAAAAAATAAAGTTATATAAAAAACATCAAAATAGAACTAAACACATAAATATATAAAGAAACCAAAAAAATATAATGTAAACAAATAAAAAATAAGTAAATATGAATACAAGAGTAGCAATAAAAGAGCTAAAATAAATAATAATAAAATTTATAATTTGCACTAAGTATATAAATAAAATGTTTTTGTTTATATATTTCTAATTTTAAATTTCTTCTTTAAAATTTGTATGTAATTTAAATTTTATTTATTCGGGTTTGGCATGAAGGTGAATATGGGAATTCGGAGAGTTAAATTTAATAATTTAATATAAGACTATTTGTGTGACGTTAATCATAATTAAAATTCAAAGGTTTATGCAAGTGTAAGCCCCTTATACATTCATTTTAGCACTCGGCCAGATATGAGATTATAAGGGGTTTTTCTAATAGCGATTTTTGATACATCAGGCCCTGAGTTTTTCCAAATATTTTTACACAGGCGGCTATCAAAAATTCGCATATTATAACACAAAAATATATGAGCGGAAACTAAGAAAAACTAACATCAAAACAGAAAATAACCACAGCACAATTAGACATTTATTCAAAATCCTCTAAGCTACTGTTATTATTTTCATAACATGAATTTGTCGGTTTCATCAACTTCCTATGGGCACACCGCAGTCTCCCAGCACAACCTTATAAAAACTTCCCATATTTTAAAAGGGCTACAAAGTAGAATGCAATTATACCCATAGGCCATTGACTACGCCGTTGAGCTATTATGAAAACTATTATTTTATTGTCGCATGCTCAGTTGACACTACATGCTCAATATACTCAATTTGGGAACTTAAGGAATTCCCAGTTTCCAAATTAAAGTATATTCATTTCTCTTGTTGCTTCGTAGTATATAGGTCTTTCGTACTACTCTGTTATCCACTTTATTCGTTTGGGCGCCATTTATGTTACGGCCGTAGAGGCCAATGAGGTTTCCGGCTAGTTCTATGAGGACGGTAAACACATCTCAGCGAGGTTCCAACCCTTCTCATTGGGTACGCCGCACATAAAACATATTCAACAACAAGCTAAACAAACTTACCAAAAAAAAAACTCACGCAATAAAAACTAAAACAATGCAACACGTCAACACAAACAGTAACAATCGTGGCAGATGTTTTGCCACTAAACTGCCCTCCCATCCTTGTCACAAAAATTCTTATCCACGTCCAACTTCCTTTTGTGAACCCGTATGCTCTCAGATTCCTCTTTCCTTAACTCACCTTCATGCCATTTTTCCCCTCAAATTAGGCCAAAACCATTATTATTTCCACTTCACATATTATATACAAATTTTATTTACACACAAAAACTTAATCCTACACAAAATTGAAAATATAAATTTACTATTAAAATACAATTTATCTTACATTTAATAAACTTATAAATTTTCTTTTCGCAGCGAAATATAAATGTAGGTATTATCTATTATCAAACAATAAACTATCTTTAATATCGTTAATTTGCTTTACTTTTCCTTTTTTTTTCTAGAACTCCGATCAACCAATTACTAACGACAATCTCTAATTCTACAACACTAAATCCTACCCTGAAGGAGCTCCCTAAGGATCCAAGATTTTTCCTGCAATATTCCACCGGAATTTTTACATAAAAAAAAATAACTAATTGATAAGAGTTTCAAATTGTATATATTTCTCTTTTTTTTGTAAATAAAACAAACTAAAGGATTTTTATTTCCTGTTTCTCACTCTTTTTGCATAGATTGTATCACAACAACAAAATTAAATAGGCCCTCCAACGGGCAATAGCTAACAACAAATAAAACCAATATATATTTGGCTGCTTTTAGGCGTATTGAAGAAAGGGTACCAATAACATACGCTAAACTAAGAATAGCTTAATTTAATAATAAATGATAATCTCAAAAATGATATCCTTTTAAATAATATTCAAAAATAAGTAATTATAAATTCAAATACATAAATAATATAAATCTTATTTGTTTTTTTTTTTTATTTTTGGTATTTTTTCTATTTTTCAATTTTTTCCCTTTTAATTTGGCCTTTTCGATTTAAAGTCTTTATAAATTTTCTTTTTTTTTTTTTATCTTTTTTTTTCACCAACTCAAATACTAATTTCAGGATATTTTTCGCTTTTTTGCGTTCTAATATATCCTTGCGTAGATTTTTTTTCTCTTTGTTTTACACCCTTGCATTCGGTAAAAAATTTTATCAAGTAAAAAGGAAAAAAAGGATTACCTGGCTAGATCTCGGTGCGGAAAGCTCTAATTACCTTCAGCATTTTTTTCTTCATTAGATTCTGGGTAATAATTTTCCTGCCCACGAACCGTTGCTTCCTTTTTTTTTTTTATCCAAACTTCCCTACACCATCCAACTTCCTAGCCAGCTACAAATTCCCGAAACACAAAACAAATATAAATCACAAAATGCACTTATAACAAAATATAAAATTTAGCTTACGTTTAAAATATCCTTTTTTTCATTATCTTCTTCCTTATTTAAATTAACTATCCTTTTCCTCCAGGACGTATTCGCAACTTTCTAAACTTTCACTGTTGTTTAATTTTTTTGTTTTTTTTTTCTTTTTTAACTTTAATGTTTAAATTTTTTTAACTTCAATGTTTTAATGTTTCTTTTTTTTTCCGCACTATTAATTTCTTTATATGTTTTCACTTTAAAGTACAATAACCTTCTGCCAATTCTCTATGATTTTCCCTTACTTGTTGCCTCATTTGCTTCCCAACTTATGTGGTGAATTTCTTTAATTTTCCAAAATTTTCCAAAAAATCTTTCCCACCCAGCCGTCCATCTTTTCTTGCTGATCTTTCTAGAACATTCTGCCTTCCCACCAAATCACCATATTTTAATAATAATAATTTTCTTCATTTTTGGCAAAAATCTTATTTGAATTTCATTTTATTATACTTTTTAATATTTTGTTTCGTTATATCTATGTTTTTTCCTTCTCTTATTAAAGTTTTAAATGCAGTCAATGCTTCTTCTTATACCAGGACCGCATATTAAACAGCAAGATTATAATTTTCATTCATAATTAATTTTAAACTTGAAATTTCCTAACTTCCCCTACCGTGTTCTATACCATAGTGAACGTTTTTTGTGTTTTTTATTCGTTACCCTGTTATATACGTAAGTCTACTACACAGTACTGACAACTGTATTATGCGTACAAGACAAAAACCATACACACACAAGCATACATCCAACAAGAAAACAGACAGCAGGCAGAACAAGAAAAAAAAACACGCATGGTAAGTTTAAAATATTTTGTAGCAAATTTAACAATTCTCTAACATTTTATCTATTTAATTTCAGAAAAAAAGCAAAAGATCAACAAAAAATATACAACCAATAGCCAATTATTACAGGACGTACACGGTTTTTCCATAATAAAAAAAACTTAAGGAAAACAAAAGCACAAAGAAAGAAACAACAAGAAACACATGCACCTACAGAAATAATATGCACCGAAAAACAAAAAAAAAAAACAAAGAATTTGCACCATGGCCATTTGTAATCTTCCGATGGACAATCCAACAATCATGAAGGACAAAACACCATCACGTTCCTAATGACAAAAAAAAAAATCAAATAAATTTTACAAATCTTCTAGCATATTTATTTATTTTATTCATTTGTGGGATCTGTAGCTGACAGTGTTGCCAGTGACCTCTTCTCTACCATACACAAATGTAATGCCCATATTGGGCTTATTGGAATTGATCTATCGACAAACCTCCCACACCCGCAAGCATGCACAAACAAAAACCACAATGTAGGCAAAATGTACAAAAAAAAAAACAATAAAAATGATTGCAAAAATGTGCAAAGTTGTGTATATTTTCTTCCCTCTGCTGGAGTAATCGAAATTATGATTCTATAGTGGCATTAGGTGTAATATTTTCCCTTCCGCAACAACCTTTAACTTCTATGCTATCCGTGACAGGCTTGACAAAACACATGCAGATATCCGAACACTATATGTACTTCAGGATGAGATGAAAAGCATTCGCGGAAAGAAATCATTAGAAGAATTCCATGATGAGATAAATAAATGTTTAAATTTAATTATTTCAACGATATCAATGTCTGGTCACATCGGAGCAGTCGCTAAAGCAATGATAGTACATGCAAAAGAAGAATCTGTTCGAGTTTTTATAGCAAGAGCGGTACTGTTGAATTTAGTTTAACTTTTAGTTTTGCCGCTTTAATTAGTCAAATCATCCATTGTCGTCTTTTCGCGTTTCTTTTCTTCACTAAATAATTGTTCATTTTATTTATTTTTCCCTTTTAAAATTTTTTAGCAATAAAATTGATTTATTTGTGCGTCAAGAAAAAAAAATAAAAATGTTTTATCTTTTTTACACAAGCTTCTACTTCAATCAGCCGCGGTTATTTGCCTATGTAAATAAATTCAAGCGACAGAAAACACACCTCATTGCTCGCTTACATTGGCCTTTTACTATTAGACTGCATAGGGAACTCTCATTCAATATTAGGATGCAACGAAATGGATTTATTAAAAGCCGCAATATATAGGAAGGACAGACATTCACCGTCAATGAGAAGAAGGAAAATATAAATATTAATTTTTCTACCGGCAACGACATATATAAGCAGAATATTGACAAATTTATAAAGGAAAACACTAGCAAAGGACCATTACCCTTCACTACGGATAATGACTTCGTAAATAGGGAAATAGGAACACTTAAGTTATTATTCAAAGAACTATACCAAAAAAAGGCTCAGATAAAGATAGACAGGCTAAGAGAAGATTGGTGATAGATTTTCAAACATTTAATTCTTATTCAATTACTGATCGTTATATTATTCTTAACGGTAAACATAACAATACAAAACCTAAGAAAAGCAAAATATTTAACAACTTTGGATATGGAATCACGCTTCCATCAGAATTAAATAAAAAAAGTACACACAGAAAAAACTGCCTATTGTGTAAACGGCGAAATTCGAATTTGTCCGTATGCCGTTTGGATTATAGAATGCAAAATCCATATTCCATAGGTGTGTCGACGACATTCTAAGAGAATAGATAGGCGAATTTGCATACGCCTATATAGACGACGTTTTGATCTACTCCTCATCACCAGAAAAAATATGAAATATGTGGAAATTTTATTCACACACTAAATAAAGCAACATTAAAGGTATCCTCTAAAAAAATATAAGTTCTTCCAAACAGAAGTCAAATATTTAAGTCATTTATTAAACACTACAAAATCGTCACTAATCCGGAAAATGTGGCAGTAATTGAAAAATATCCACTTACCTAAACATTAAAGGACTTAAGAGTATTCCTTGGCATGACAGGATATTACAGAAAATTCGTACAGGAATGCGCTAGCATAGCTAAACCATTAAAGATACATTTACGAGGAGACAGCGGGCAAAGAGAGAAAAATAAAAAAGCAAAAACAAAAATAGAATTAGACGACGCCGCTATACAGGTATTCTACAAATTAAAAAATTGTAATTAATTTACTTTATTCGTGCTTGATTCCTTCAAATATAAATATTTCATGATATTCTCATGAAATATTTATTATTTTAAACTAAACTACAAAATGAAATGTATTACTGCGGGGAAAGCATATCCATATGGCCATTTCACTACTGCTCAAATAGCTCATCAGTGGATTTTACCCAAATTTTGTACAGAAAAACAGAAAGTCTTATATCAAAAGCCAAATTGATTAAATGAGAACTCCATTGAATCAATAAGACAAAAGACAATAACAACTCAAAAAAGTTCTATACAAAAACACAGCAAACATTCAGTAACTATTTTTATTTTTTCTTTCATTTTTCTACATAAGGGATCCCATTGGGAACCATTCATATGTATTTGAAAGATTCAATGAAAAAATAAAAATTGAAATACAATTTTTATTAATAAGCAATGTGCACATGCAAATATATCAAAGTGAACTTTTTTGAGTTGTTATTGTCTTTTGTCTTATTGATTCAATGGAGTTCTCATTTAATCAATTTGGCTTTTGATATAAGACTTTCTGTTTTTCTGTACAAAATTTGGGTAAAATCCACTGATGAGCTATTTGAGCAGTAGTGAAATGGCCATATGGATATGCTTTCCCCGCAGTAATACATTTCATTTTGTAGTTTAGTTTAAAATAATAAATATTTCATGAGAATATCATGAAATATTTATATTTGAAGGAATCAAGCACGAATAAAGTAAATTAATTATATTTTAAAAGATGCCGAATAATAAATTTTCACTTTGATTAAAAAATTGTATGAAAGAACAGGTTGAACTCTTTCAACCAGCGTTGTCAACTTTGAAATTTCAAAACGCACCAAAGTGGAGAAAAAAACGCACCATTTAAGAGAAAACGCACCAAGTTTTAGAATTTCTTTTTTATTTAAAACCTTTAATGATTTAGTTTTTCAAAAAAAGTGTAATTCTTTTGTATTAAAATATAACAATAAAGCAATCTTAAAGTTCAAGGTTTTTACAAACAAACAAAATTCAAAAATAAATCTTAACTTAAAAATAAAAAATAAACAAATACGTTTGTGTTAATTTGTACTAGATAATACATTTTTTTCGTATAGTGCATACACAACTTTTGAAATAAAAAAATAGCGATCATTCATAAAAAAATATTTCTGTATAATTACATGCACACAGTTTAATAAGAAAAATTGCCCTACAAAGTTCATTTTATTAAAGCCTTATAAATGCAAAAAAAATGATGAATAATTTGAAATTACATCAACTTATGGGACACCCTTTAACTTCCAAATCCAAATTTTATACTTGTTGTTATAGCAGACTCAACAATTCAGGTTCGTTGTAAATTTCAAGCGTCTGTCTACAACTTCTAAAAAGTATGGCCATATACTTTAAATTAAGTGAACTATAGGCGCACCCTTTAGTTTATAATTTTTAGTATTAATACTTGTTACTATATCGGCCATAGCAACCGACATTCTGTCCAATTTACAAGCGTTTGTCTATAACGGTTCAAAACATAGGCCCATATAAGTAAATTTACATCAATTATGGGCGCACCCTTAAATTTTTAGATTTATTTTTGTATAACTTTTTGTTATTGGGAGGCATAGTAATACGCAGTCATTTTATATTTTACAGAATCAACATTCAGATACGACAGCAGCCTTTACTACAAAATCAATGACCATGAAAATCTAAAAGGGATAGTATATTCCATACAGTGAAATGTTTCTTTTTTAACATAACATAAATTAATACAACAACAATACCGTTTCATTTTGTGCTTAGAATTTGGTACGTCTTAAACGAAATGGTATTAAAACAGGTGCATTTTTTGTACAAATTTTTTTTATGGTGCCACCACAAATTAAAAAAAGCACCAAAATTAAAAAAAAAAACGCACCACGCACCAACACGTGAAATTTTCGCACAAAAAATTCGAAAAAGCACCCAAAGTGGTGCGAAACGCACCAAGTTGACAACGCTGCTTTCAACCCAATTACGATAAACTATTCGAGCTCAGTCAAATGAAGAAACCCATATTCTTCCTGAGTAGAACACTGAGCAAAACAGAGAAGAATTATTCTACGAATGAAAAGGAACTACTAGCCATTATTTGGTCACTCCAAAAACTAAGATATTATATTTACGGTACAACGATCTAACTATCTGCGCGGATCATCAATCTCTTACCCAAAACTTTGACGTTGTAAAGCCTTTATTAAAGACGGAGCAAAACTGATATACAAACCAGGACACCATAATATGATAGCCGACGCCTTGTCAAGAAAATATATATATACATCATCTATTGACACAGTTCATTCATCTGAAAGCTCCTATACAGAAATTCTCAAATAAGTAAAACAACCTTTTAATGCATATGCGATTCGAATTGAACTCGTACCAAATAAAAGAATAAACGAACTCGTACAATATTTTTGAACATAGTTAGAAACACGATAAATTTTACAAGCGAACAAAATTTTATTACAGAATTAAAAAGGTATTACAACCAAACAAAACGACTGCAATACATACTACCAGGGAAAATATTTAATGTATATCACCCTGAGATAAATTGATTCAAGAGAACGTTTGTCTGAGAAAATTCAAGAAATTATAATGAATAACTACCCAAACTGTACACTACTAATGACTTATACCGAAAATTGTCTAAATACACCAGCAGTAAAAATTATGTGTATAAAATACGGTATAAAGAAGATAGAATTGGTATTTGCTCCAGCTTACAGGTCTACAACAAACGGAAAAGTAAAAACGAACACCACTCACACAGTCACAGGTCAAAAGCCAGCTGATATATTTTTTGATAAGATTAAATACGAGAAAAAGGATATTTGTGAAAAACTGAAAAAAGTATGGAAAAAAGACTAAATCAAAGCACTAAGCATCGAACCTACTTACCAAATGAACAAATATTGGTTAAAATCAAAGGAGTAAGAAAGAAGAAAGCCGCCAGATACATACTGTCTTAACTTCAAGGAGGAATATTGTACATAAGGATAACATTAAAAACTATACTATAAATAATAATCAATTTCTTTCTGATATTACTTGTAGCGGTCACACCAGGAGTTAAGGGAGATACTAAAATTAAAAACATAGATGGACAAAAATTCATCTTAACCAGGACTGATGACTTTTTTAATAATAATGAGTATTCATACCTCACCCACGTATCTAATTAAACAAAAATATTTATACCATACAATATAATTATTATGAGCAACTATAATCCAACCACCGAGGAATTAATTTTGATAAAAAATGTCGGGTCAGCACTTAAATTTATCACTGGAATACCAGACCATAATGATTTTAACAAGTGGAGGAATCAATAAACTTACTGATAATCAACAATCAAAAACAACGCCTGAAAGATTAACTAATTTGCTACAAAGTCAAACACATAAAAAACTTCTTCTACTCATTAGAATTAAAAAAAAATAATGGCTACTTCCCTGAATCTTTAGATATGAATGGCATTAAGTAAATAATACAGCACGAATTAACCTCAATACCAGTAATAAATATTTTGGAATACGCGGACGTGCCTATGTGCTAGAACAGAAAATTTATTTATTACCAACTATAAGTATCCTATTTTAAATATAAAATGTTAACTTTTTAAGATCACACCTATAAGCTTTAAGTATGGGAAAATACAAACATGTATATTATCATTGCTAAACAACAGGAACAGTAAATGTACAGTCATACAGGAGTACAATGACGACTTACTGAAAACCCAAGAAGGTTTCATATTATTAAGCGGTAACCATACCGTCGACAATACCACCAATACCGGTACAATCTTGGTTACATACACAAACCAAGTCACAATAGACAAATACAAATGCTCATGACAAAATAATTGAAGCAATACATGCAAAACATGACGAAGATTTTGAAATTAAAAAAATTCTCGACTCAAATCGTGACAACGCATTTAATAACATTGACTCACTGAAAAAACTAATCATACCATACGAGGAACACCCTATAAGATTAGGTTTTAATACATTCATATTTATCACGGCAATCTTTGGTATAATCATTATAGGACTAAAAATATACAAATACATATTACTGTGCCGACAACAGGTAAAAGGATTTATTATAGATCGGGACGCTCTCCTTTAAACTAGGAGAGATTTAACGCCACTGATACAAAAAATTAATTCTTTGTTTAAAATAATCATATTTTCAAAATAAGATTCTCTTTACCTAAAGTAAACACTTTTATAATTGTCTAGGGTAATAAATAATATAAGCATCTATTAGTTTAAGTAGGCATTAATAAACACATTAAGTATTTATCATTAAGAAATAATAAGCAAACAAACAAGATCATAAAAATTTAGGTTAGGAACTTCTACAGGCTTAATGAATACCTTAATTACTTGTAATGTCCTAAAATGAATCGGTACCTTATCATTAAGAGCATTCGATTTCCTATCTTTAGATTCGTTCTTAATAGCTGCGCTGGTTTACACTCAAACAATTTGTGGCCAACTTTATTGCATCTGAAACATTTTACTTGAGTGCTCGTACATGTATTGGACAAATATTTCTTATTTCTGCATTTAAAACAACGCCTTTTCTCTTTAGGTTCTACCACGCTTTTGACAAAAGCTTTCGGACAATCTTTTCTTTAATGTGTCCAAATTGTCGCCTGATATAGCACAGTTTTATTGATCTAAGATCGCCTATTCCATCCATAAAATATTCCAATCTTCTTGAGACTATAAAGATACTCGCATAATGTCTCATTTGACTTCTTTTTTCGATCCGTTAACTTCTTATGGATCTCCAATTACGATAATTTTCTGCCTCAGCTACGCTTGTTTCAGGGAATTCGCTTCTAGCAAAAGTTTTGCTGCGCATTTTAGCAATTATTTAGCGTATATTAAATTCTTCCGTCTCTTATATAGTTAAAGCTATTTTGTCTTGCTCAGCTACGGAGTTTTTTTAAAACCTTTGTTTTTTTGTTTTAAATGCACGTCCTTAAATATACGTTTTGTAAAAAGATGTTATGTGGCTGACTGCAATATGTGGTGTGTGACAGGATGTTTGGGAAAAGAGGATATTTTTTTTTTGTCTTGTTATTACTGAGCGACTAAGATACCCAAATCTGTTTGGAGATATGCCAATTGTGTTTGAGCTTTCAGAAAATAAACGCAGTGATTGCGAGCAAGGTTTTCCAAAAACTAAAGTTCTTGTCAAACTTCTTTCTTTATTTATACAAAAAATTAAGCATTTCTTTTCATGGTCAATAATTGCATTCAACTGCTCTGTAATTTAACACTTTTGTTGACAAAGAATGCAATGATCGATAGGAAAAGAACGTACCTGTGTATTATTGTAATGCATGCATAAATTAAATAAAAAAAGGACATTTAAAAGTATGATGTTTGCTACATTCTAAACTTAAGTATATTTAAATATGTAATGCATATGCTACATTATAAATTTATAGTGTATTTAAGTATGTAATATATATGCTACACCCTCACCCTTTAGAGAAAAAAAATATAATTTAATTTTATTTTTTTGGTTTTTAACTTACTACCGGCTTGTAAAATTTCTTATTTTGTTTATGGACTATCTTATTAAATTTAGGTTGTTATTATGTACATGTTTTCTTATGTTTTTGTATTCTATTATTGAATTAACACCTTGGCATTCTAATATTTTATAAGGACCTTTGTATGAGCTATTTAGTTTAGTTCCTGCATGGTTTCTTAAATAAACTAAGTCCCCTACGTTAAAATCTGAGATCTTATATGATTTATCGTAATATTCTTTATTTCTTATTTTTGACTCAACTAAAAGTTTTTTGGCATTTTCATGCGCGTTTTTTAATCTTATTTGGAGCTCATTTTTGAAATCATAAAAATTATAAATTGGTTTATTAACATATATATCATTCGGTTAATTCGTTAGTTTACCAAATATTAATTCAAATGGCGTATATTTTGTGCTTGTGTGTGGGGTTGTGTTGTATGAGAATGTGTATAATGGTAAACTTGTAGGCCATTCTGCGTCTTCAGTGCAGCGCAACAGGTATTCCTGTAAGACTCTGTGATTTCTTTCTATTCCACGTAAATATTCGTGATGGTAAGGAGTTGATGTAATTTGTTCGATATTTAATAGCGTTTAGATTTCTGAAATCGTTTGATTAAAAAACTCTGCACCCATATCAGTTTTCATTGTTTTTAAAGTGGCCATATTTTAGAACGAATTTTTCTACTATGGTCTTTGCAACCTCTGATGATTCTTTAGAAGTCATCGGAAAAGCTTCAATATATTTAGTCAAATCACATTGCAGGGTTAAGATATATCTGAAATCATTTGATGGGCGTAGTGGGCCTACTATGTCTATTGACACAATTTGAAATGAATAACCATTTTTTCTTTATTATGCATAACTATTTTATTTTTTTGCATATTTAGCAGTTTTGTATAAACTTTTAAACCATTTTGTTCATGGCTTTCCAGACATAACGTTGCTATCGTTCTATTTACTCCGGTGTGACCTCCGAGTAAAGACAGATGATTTTCTTTGATAAGACGTAACTGATCAGGTTCGTCTGTTATTGATTGACGGGGATCAAATAATATAATTTGAATAGGAGTACTCATTCATATTTACTTGGTTTTGCATTATTTTATCATATAACCTTTTTACGTCAAGTAGTTTTAGAGACATCTTATTTATGCCATTACTTTGTAGTAGTGATATCAGTTTTTCCCAAACTTGGCCTGTACAGTATGGTTTATCGCTTGATTCAACTAGAACATTGTTTTGAACTATGGCAAAAGTTTGCATATTGTTATGCTTTTTGTGTTTGTTTTCCCACTGCCTTTGTGCAAACTTAAGTACTGGCAAATTTCTGACGTTTGATATAGATATGCATTCCCATATGTACGGATAGCTAGTCGCATTTGCGGGGGTAGGTGGTCTTTTTGGACGGGTCACATTTTTACTTGCACTTCTGGTTATCGCTGCAATATTTGGTATAAGGCTTTTCAATTCATCAGAATTTTAAGAAAAAATTAATTTTCCTTGTTTATACATTATCTAAAAGTCATACTCTGCTAAGTCCATGCGGATTATAGTTAATTTTGAAGAAGGGTTTTTATGTTTAAATAGTGAAACTAGTGGTCTATGGTCTGTAATAATTTTAAATTTGTTTCCGTAAAGATAAGTCTGAAATGTTGTATTGCCCAGTGAATTGCTAAGACTTCTTTCTCGATTATTGGCTTATTCAATTCATGTTTAGATAAAGATCTACTTGCGTATGCAATTGGAAGATCGGTTATTGGCTTATTCAATTCATGTTTAGATAAAGATCTACTTGCGTATGCAATTGGAAGATCGGAACCTATCTTGCCTTGAGAAAGTACTAAGCCAAAAGCATGATTTGAAGCGTCTGTTGTTAAAATTAATTCTTTTTGCATATTTGGGTATTTCAGTATTGGAGGATTGTTAAACATTGTTTTAAGTGTTTAAATCAGCATTCGCATTCATTGGTCCACTTTAATTCTACATTCTTTTTTGAAAAATTATTTAAAGGTTTTGCTATTTGATCAAAACTATAAATATAAACTTAATAATTAATTAGTAATTGCAAAATGCAACGAATCGTCTAACTTCGTCTGCGTTTTGGGGCGTTGGAA
Organism: Gymnosoma rotundatum; assembly: GCA_916610165.2. NCBI lineage: Eukaryota > Metazoa > Arthropoda > Insecta > Diptera > Tachinidae > Gymnosoma > Gymnosoma rotundatum. Next base: position 100,844,947 of record OU744336.1, on the reverse strand, counting down.
AGTTTTTTAGTGATTTACACTTGTCTGGATCGGTACTAACTTCGCGGTGTACGATTTTATGGCCTAGGTAAATGACTTTAGTTTGTAAAAATTTACATTTTGATTAATTAAGTTTCAAATTATACTGTTTTAATTTGGTAAAAACACGTCGAAGATTTGCATTGTGATCTGCAATGGTTTTACCGAAAATTTTAATATCATCTATATATATGAAACAGATATTATCTAAACCAGAAAGGGCGATTGTTAACATTCTTTGAAAGCTGTTTAAAGCTATTTTTAAGCCAAATGGTACTGTTTTGAAATTGTAGTGTCCATTGCTCGTAGAAAAAGCAGTTGAAGGTCTTGATTTTCTTTTTAGTTGGATTTGATAAAATGAATTTGTCATGTCTAAGGTTGAAAAATATTTAGCATCTGATAGCTTGTCAAGCACATCTTCTAATCTTGAAATAGGAAATTTGTCATCGACAAGTTTTTTGTTTAGCTGACGAAAGTCGACAACTAATCGCCACTTCTTTGGTACAATCAATAAAGGAGAGTTATAAGGGCTTGTGAAGTGCTCTATTATGTTTTGGTCTAAAAGTTCCTGAGCTTGTCTATTAATTTCTTCTATTTGGCTATGGCAAGGCGATAATTTTTTATGTATATAGGGCTAGACTCTGTGAGTGTTACCTCCTGCTCATAGAAGTTATTTACGGATAATTGGAATTGTTTGCAAAGATCACTGATTGATTCTTTTGATGAATAATTTAAGTTATTAGGTTTTTTTTCTTTTACTTTTGACCATCGTTGTGTCGCATTCCTAATTGTTCCCTTAGGTATTAAATTGGTAACTAAAACTTCTTTTGATACCAAGTCGAATGTATGATCAATATATTTATATGTAAATGTGAAATTTGTATAGTCTATTCGTGATCTATATTTTGCACAAAAATCTCTTCCTAAAATACCACTGGATGCGATAGGAAAGGAATATTCTACGACATCGAACTTATATTTTAGAACATCGTGTTATATTTCTAATCCTAAAATATACCCGTTATCGCACATGAGTAGCGATTGTTAATATTAATATTTTTTAAATTTTCCTTTTTTATGATAGAAATATCAGCTCCTGTGTCAATTAAAAATGAAAAAGTGTTATTTTTACATTCGATATATGCGTATTTACTATAGTCTAAATTAACATTAAATTTAAGAATTTTTTTATTTATATTCCACGAATTGCCTAATTTTCGGCACCGGGGGCTATCAAGTTTCCCTGTTGTTCTGTGCCATTCATGATAAATGCATTATGTCTATTATTGTTTTGATTGCGAGAGTTGTTGCTAGTAAAGCGCTGGCCATTGTAATAGTTTCGCGAATTTTGACGCTGATATCTGTTGTAGCTGTTGGCTCCATGAGTATTTCTTCTTTTTTTTTTGGTTATAGTTGTTATAATTGTTGTTGTTGTAGTACATTTGTTTATTTTGCTGTTGTCGATTATTGTAACGATTTTTTTACTGCATGCTGTTATTGTTGTAGCGGCTTTGATCCGTATTGATTCTTTGTTGATTAATTCTGTTCTTTTTGTACAGCATGACACGAGCTTCTTCTTTGTAATCGGATTCTTCTGCTATTTGAAGTGCTTCTTTGAATGTGTTTGCTCTGCTTCCTACTATAGTTTGAGTTATGTTGGCTTTTGTTATATCTCGCTTTAAAACGTTAAGCGTTATGCCATCATTTGACTTGATGATAGCAGATTTTTCTGCTGTTGTTTTCAGAGTTGAAGTTTGAATGGCATTTAGTTGTGCTATCAAACTTCTATTTTTTCGGCAAATTGAGATACGGTTTTATTTCCCTAAGTAGTATTTGAAAGTTCATCTAATATTGCATTTGCTTCATCTAATATTGCGAGGCTTAAATATCTCTTTTAGGCTGGATATTAAACCATTGACATCAGTAGTTCCTAATAGATCTAGTTTTGTTTTTATCTTATCCGGAATTTTAGTGTTGTATACTAGTGCAAAGAAAGTTGGTTTTCTGTCTACAGGAACTTCAATGTCGTACATTTTATTCGTTTCATCAGTTTTCGTCAACTAATTGGTTTGTTTTATGTGTTTATTAATTAATTAATTATAATATTGAAACTATTTACGGTCTTATGCAAAAAAAGTTAACGCTGCTTTAAACTCATTGTTAAGCAAAATACCTTAAAGTTTCATCCAAAAACGATTATTAGCTTAACAAACGTGTGGTAACTTCTACGTTAACTTTAAAATTTTTAAAGTAGGTAACCCCTTACTTTAAAGTGATGTTTTCGATATTTATTTTTTGGTTACATATTTGAAGAAAAATTTTTCGGAAATAAGTTTTTAATAAAACGAAAAAAAAAAATGTGTTGATTAAAAAACAAAATTAAAAAAATGGACTCTTTAAATTTAGTGAGCAGAATTGGTAAAATTTATTTTGATTTTATGAAAAAACTAGTTTTAATATATAATATTTTATTTAGAACGCATAATTCAAATATCGGGATATAATCGGCCATGTCTGCTACATCCATCCAAGCCTTTTTTTTTTGGAATGATTTGTATTAACATCCGTGTTTTTTGTTCTCAATGATTTTTATCTTTTCTTTTATTAATTCCTTCAGCAACATGTAAATAAGATAAAAATGCATTTAAAATAAATTATAGTTTATAGAAAGAAAAAAATATACTAAATTTGTCTTCCTCAACTGAATTTTCCGATCTTTTACTTTTACACTCTTCTTTTTTATTCATAATATTTTATAAGTTTTAAAATTATCAAAAATTTCCTTAAAATCACTTAAAAGAATAACAAAATATCACAAAATTACTGAAAATCACATAAAAAAGAACATAAATTAACAAAATCCTATAGTGATGTGCATATAATCAACAAAAGTAAACAAAGCTCGTAACAAAGCTCGTTATTCAAATAATTGGTATCAGTCCTAACAAAAAAGTGTTGTGTTAAATGTTTTACATTATTGTTAATGCATTGAATTTTTGTTTTTCATGTATTAACAACATTAGTTTATTCCTTCATTAAAAAAAAGTTATTTTATTTTACAATAATATAAAACTTTTTCAATAGATTTGACTACCCGAACGAATTAATATTCGTGTTTATGTATCATTAACTATAAAAAGTGAATGGTGTTGCCAGTATTAACGTTTAAAATGTATTGAAGCATACATTAGTTAAAGAAGTGTTTTAGGATACCATTTTTTACCATACGTTTGTTAGGCTTAGTGTGTCAGTTAACTAGTGTGAACTTTAAAGTTGACGTTAGTCTTTTTTTTGCATAAGGCTGTTAATATTTAAAGGTTAAAGTGTATGGTATTTTCTAGTTATTGTATTTAAGAAAATATATCTTTTTTCTGTATGTAGAATAAGAGTAAAACAAAATATTTTATTGTTTTTCATTTTTTAATATTTTAATTTGACTTTAAGCCGAACAAAATCTTCAACTGTTTTAAATAATATATATATATATATATATATATATATATATATATATATATATATATATATATATATATATATATATAAGACCTATGGCTTAGACATTAAATGAAATATAATTATTATAAAATCACAATCATTTGTATCAATTTTGCTTGTCACTGTTGTTCTTAACATAAATCTATATTTTAATTATTATTATAAATGAATAGAAATTATTTGGCTTAAGTTCATTTATTTTTTTGCTTTCTAAAAATCTTTTTTAGAAAGAAAATTTATTTTAAAAATGTATGCGGACGTTTTCCAAAGAAAACAAGAAAAATTAGACGCTAGCAGAATGAAATGCTGCATTTTCTGGACCGCTACGACCTTCATCAGCATTCTTCGCATCTATCTACATTAGTTGTGTATTTTTATAAACATCATCTATTTAACCAACTAACTTTGTAAATAAGAATACGAGAAAACTCATATACTCATATCAACATTAATTTGGTTAGACGAAATTTACACACAAACCAACGTATTTCTTTACTGTTCTCTCTGTATTTCGTCTTGTACATTTGTTTTTGCTTTGTTTCAATCATCGATTGAACACGAATGCACATTTATTTTTAATCATTCTTACTTGTTTACTCATAACATTATAGATGCTGTTGCAGTATCATTTTGATTGTTATGATGTAAGCATGAATGCTCGCTGTGCCTTGCGTGCTTATAATTTAATTTTTATTGAATTTTTATTTGAACTGTGAATGTTATAAATGAATAGAAATTATTTGGCTTAAGTTGATTTATTTTTTTACTTTCTAAAAATCTTTTTTAGAAAGAAAATTTATTTTACAAATGTATGCGGACGTTTTCCAAAGAAAACAAGAAAAATTAGACGCTAACAGAATGAAATGCTGCATTTTCTGGACCGCTACGACCTTCATCAGCATTCTTCGCATCTATCTACATTAGTTGTGTATTTTTATAAACATCATCTATTTAACCAACTAACTTTGTAAATAAGAATACGAGAAAACTCATATACTCATATCAACATTAATTTGGTTAGACGAAATTTACACACAAACCAACGCATTTCTTTACTGTTCTCTCTGTATTTCGTCTTTTACATTTGTTTTTGCTTTGTTTCAATCATCGATTGAACACGAATGCAAATTTATTTTTAATCATTCTTACTTGTTTACTCATAACATTATAGATGCTGTTCCAGTATCATTTTGATTGTTATGATGTATGCATGAATGCTCGCTGTGCCTTGCGTGCTTATAATTTAATTTTTATTGAATTTTTATTTGAACTGTGAATGTTATAAATGAATAGAAATTATTTGGCTTAAGTTCATTTATTTTTTTACTTTCTAAAAATCTTTTTTAGAAAGAAAATTTATTTTACAAATATATGCGGACGTTTTCCAAAGAAAACAAGAAAAATTAGACGCTAGCAGAATGAAATGCTGCATTTTCTGGACCGCTACGACCTTCAGCAGCATTCTTCGCATCTATCTACATTCGTTGTGTATTTTAATAAACATCATCTATTTAACCAACTAACTTTGTAAATAATAATACGAGAAAACTCATATACTCATATCAACATTAATTTGGTTAGACGAAATTTACACACAAACCAACGTATTTCTTTACTGTTCTCTCTGTATTTCGTCTTGTACATTTGTTTTTGCTTTGTTTCAGTCATCGATTGAACACGAATGCAAATTTATTTTTAATCATTCTTACTTGTTTACTCATAACATTATAGATGCTGTTCCAGTATCATTTTGATTGTTATGATGTAAGCATGAATGCTCGCTGTGCCTTGCCTGCTTATAATTTAATTTTTATTGAATTTTTATTTGAACTGTGAATGTTATAAATGAATAGAAATTATTTGGCTTAAGTTCATTTATTTTTTTTACTTTCTAAAAATCTTTTTTAGAAAGAAAATTTATTTTACAAATGTATGCGGACGTTTTCCAAAGAAAAGAAAAAAAATTAGACGCTAGCAGAATGAAATGCTGCATTTTCTGGACCGCTACGACCTTCATTAGCATTCTTCGCATCTATCTACATTAGTTGTGTATTTTTATAAACATTATCTATTTCTTTACATTCTTACTTGTTTACTCATAACATTATAGATGCTGTTCCAGTATCATTTTGATTGTTATGACGTGTGCATGAATGCTCGCTGTGCCTTGCGTGCTTATAATTTAATTTTTATTGAATTTTTATTTCAACTGTGAATGTTATAAATGAATAGAAATTATTTGGCTTAAGTTCATTTATTTGTTTACTTTCTAAAAATCTTTTTTAGAAAGAAAATTTATTTTACAAATGTATGCGGACGTTTTCCAAAGAAAACAAGAAAAATTAGACGCTAGCAGAATGAAATGCTGCATTTTCTGGACCGCTACGACCTTCATCAGCATTCTTCGCATCTATCTACATTAGTTGTGTATTTTAATAAACATCATCTATTTAACCAACTAACTTTGTAAATAAGAATACGAGAAAACTCATATACTCATATCAACATTAATTTGGTTAGACGAAATTTACACACAAACCAACGCATTTCTTTACTGTTCTCTCTGTATTTCGTCTTTTACATTTGTTTTTGCTTTGTTTCAATCATCGATTGAACACGAATGCAAATTTATTTTTAATCATTCTTACTTGTTTACTCATAACATTATAGATGCTGTTCCAGTATCATTTTGATTGTTATGATGTATGCATGAATGCTCGCTGTGCCTTGCGTGCTTATAATTTAATTTTTATTGAATTTTTATTTGAACTGTGAATGTTATAAATGAATAGAAATTATTTGGCTTAAGTTCATTTATTTTTTTACTTTCTAAAAATCTTTTTTAGAAAGAAAATTTATTTTACAAATGTATGCGGACGTTTTCCAAAGAAAACAAGAAAAATTAGACGCTAGCAGAATGAAATGCTGCATTTTCTGGACCGCTACGACCTTCAGCAGCATTCTTCGCATCTATCTACATTAGTTGTGTATTTTTATAGACATCGTCTATTTAACCAACTAACTTTGTAAATAAGAATACGAGAAAACTCATATACTCATATCAACATTAATTTGGTTAGACGAAATTTACACACAAACCAACGTATTTCTTTACTGTTCTTTCTGTATTTCGTCTTGTACATTTGTTTTTGCTTTGTTTCAATCATCGATTGAACACGAATGCAAATTTATTTTTAATCATTCTTACTTGTTTACTCATAACATTATAGATGCTGTTCCAGTATCATTTTGATTGTTATGATGTAAGCATGAATGCTCGCTGTGCCTTGCCTGCTTATAATTTAATTTTTATTGAATTTTTATTTGAACTGAGAATGTTATAAATGAATAGAAATTATTTGGCTTAAGTTCATTTATTTTTTTTACTTTCTAAAAATCTTTTTTAGAAAGAAAATTTATTTTACAAATGTATGCGGACGTTTTCCAAAGAAAAGAAAAAAAATTAGACGCTAGCAGAATGAAATGCTGCATTTTCTGGACCGCTACGACCTTCATCAGCATTCTTCTCATCTATCTACATTAGTTGTGTATTTTTATAAACATCATCTATTTAACCAACTAACTTTGTAAATAAGAATACGAGAAAACTCATATCAACATTAATTTGGTTAGACGAAATTTACACACAAACCAACGTATTTCTTTAATGTTCTCTCTGTATTTCGTCTTGTACATTTGTTTTTGCTTTGTTTCAATTAAATTATAAGCACGCAAGGCACAGCGAGCATTCATGCTTACATCATAACAATCAAAATGATACTGGAACAGGATCTATAATGTTATGAGTAAACAAGTAAGAATGATTAAAAATAAATTTGCATTCGTGTTCAATCGATGATTGAAACAAAGCAAAAACAAATGTACAAGACGAAATACAGAGATAACAGTAAAGAAATACGTTGGTTTGTGTGTAAATTTCGTCTAACCAAATTAATGTTGATATGAGTATATGAGTTTTCTCGTATTCTTATTTACAAAGTTAGTTGGTTAAATAGATGATGTTTATAAAAATACACAACTAATGTAGATAGATGCGAAGAATGCTAATGAAGGTCGTAGCGGTCCAGAAAATGCAGCATTTCATTCTGCTAGCGTCTAATTTTTCTTGTTTTTTTTTTGGAAAACGTCCGCATACATTTGTAAAATAAATTTTCTTTCTAAAAAAGATTTTTAGAAAGTAAAAAAATAAATGAACTTAAGCCAAATAATTTCTATTCATTTATAACATTCACAGTTCAAATAAAAATTCAATAAAAATTAAATTATTATTATATCAATCAAAATGCAAGCTTTGCTATTATTAATTGTAAACATAATAAAGAGGTCATTGATTGCCCCACTTCGGCATAAATAAAAAGAAACAAAAAAGGGGGTCAAACTATAACGATTAAATAATGATTTATTTGGAACAACAGTGGTAGCAAAATGCCTATTATGCACTTTACCATTTGTTATTGTTAAGTTAATTTAGTATATAAGCAATTAAGAAAATAAAGAAATTATCAATCTTTTTAAGGCATTTAAAGTGTTTTACTGATTGATCCTACCATTCTTCAAGTTCAAGCGCTTGAAGGATAAACCGGCGAAACAAAATAGTATCTATACAAGTTCATGTACTTAGATTGAAAATTACTATTGCCATCAACCTCAACAGACACAAAAGAGTAATCGACAACTTAACTCAAGTGAACCCTATTGGGATCCTTAAACCAAGCAAAAAATTCATAAAATAAAGTCCACTATGCCACGACGTGTGCAACAAGGAACACCTGTTGAGTCAGCTGTGGTACATTACATACAAACAACAGGGGCCCTCGTTTTATTACGCCCAAGTCTTTTATCGCCTGGAAAAATGGCAGCTGCTCGGGCGGACTTTGAAAACTTAATAGAGCTTGGAATATGCAGACCATCGAACAGCTGCTTGTCCAGTCCGCTGTAATGGTCAAAAAGCCTGATGGTACTTAGCGACCGTGTGGAGATTATAGGGCACTAAATGCTATAACAGTACCAGATCGGGACCCTTTACCATATTTACACGATTTTGCAACTGTTTTATACGATAAGTCGATTTTTTCATAGCTCGACCAGCAGAAAGCCTTCCACCAAGTGCCGGTTCATCCCAACGATATCGCAAAAACACGACATTTGGTCGTATAAACGCCGCTCAAACGTTTCAGCGCTTGGCAAACGATGTCTTCAGAGGTCTCGATTTCGTGTTCCCATATATAAACGACCAATGCGTAGCATCATTGTCTTCAGACGAACACCGACTTCCCTTAAAACTGATATTTAAACGTTTGCAACAACACAAATTGGCTATTAGTTTGGCAAAATTCGAGTTCGGAATAATCGAAATCTCGTTTTTAGAACATAAAGTTACAGCTGAATGCATGCAGCCCTTACTACAATGAGTGGAAGCTATACAAAACTATAAAAAGCCTATACAGGTAAATAATCTCAAACGTTTTTTTTAATAACCATAAGTTGGTTTTAATTATACAATTGGGTTTTATTTGCATTATTCCAGTGCCTCTTATTAGCTGTTGTGAGTTTTCAGTGCCGCAAACTGCTGAAATTTCTATGTTTGTTGTGGTAGCAAAAATCCATTTATTCGGACTTTTCAGTTGCGTCCATGTTATGTTATCTGCCAGACGAGTAAGACTACAATTGGCTGTGTTAACGCTGTTGAGGATATTAATTTCACAGGAATTTATATCCTTTTTGAATCTAAGCTGCTTATTTTGGCATATATATGTATCCCTTGTTGCTATAGTGCAGCTTGACAAATCATCGGCTGTAAAAGCAATAAATTCATCTCCGTCCGGATTCAGTGCTAAAAAAAAGTACATCTGGTTTGATGGATATTAGTGAGTTTTTTCGTATTATTGGTACCGGAGTTATCTTGAAAAGTTCAAGGAACAGTTGATCGATCAGTGGCAACCTAATTTCGAAGAGAACTTCGTCTTTTGTCACTGCTCCATTTGCCTTCATAAGCTTGTATAGTTGAACCAAATTATCTTCTTCAATTGGAAGCGTACGTTGTATTGGTAGATGTGCCCTCATTGTAGTTAATTCATGTCTTAGCTGATGTGGTGATAATAAAAGTGGACTGATTTTTTCATGGTGAGCATCGGTTAGTACGTCGATAATCTCTTTTTCTACCCTTTGTAAGTTCAATGCTGTTAATGTTAATTGATTGACAAGAAGTGATATTAGTTGTGTTTGGCTGACTTCTGAGAATTCCCTAGCAATTACATTTGTCTCATTGTTAATTATTGCAACAATCTCTGATAGTTGTTTGTGTGCTGACTTCGTCTTCTTTAATTATATTAATAGTGGAATCAATAATTGATGTTTGGTTTTTGAGTAATTTAAAAATATAATCTGTTTCGATCTTGGCCCTTTTAATGGTGTCTGACATTTCATTGGCATAGTCTGAGTCCAGCACTCCAAAAAGTGACCTTGCTACATTTCCAACAATGGTGAAAGCACCCCTTTTAACTCTTCTAGCGGCAAATAGTTCCTTTTTCTCCAGCAATTCTTCTTTTACTTAATTGAAATTATTTATGAAAATGTTACATGTTGCCCGATGCATGATGGTTGAACATACTAAGTGTTGTAACGCGACTTATCCAGACTGAAAAATCTTTAACTCGGACAAAAAAGGTGCCAGATCATAGTATACCATGAGTTTCCATTCAGCTGTTGCTACCGATACCTTCAAAGTAAAGCCCTGGATCAGAGTTGAAGTTCTTTATCTCTACGGGACTGCCCATAACAGCTGGAATAAAAAGTATGGCTACTATCATGGTGAGTACGATAGAGTTAGTAATCGTCTTCGATTTTAAACTCATTTATCTCGGTAACTAAGCGTCCTAGGAGCAAAAGGTCTTTAATCTGTTATCACTACAAAAATAAAAAAAATTAAAAATTCAATTTAAAATTAAAATAAATTTTTACGATTTTAATTCTTTATCGACCTTTTGTTGATTTATTCAATGTTTGTTCTCTATAGTTTCCTATAGTTAGGCTTTCAAGGTCAAGCTTAAATAAAAAAGACTATTTATTTAACATACTATTTTCCGACGTTTCGTTGGCTGTTTTTTCCAACATCATCAGGGACATTTTTTTTATTAAATCTGGCAACATTACAATTACAAAAGAAAATATTTGTAACAACAATAATCTAAACGTTAAAATTAATTTACTTACATATATTCTTTTCTCGTCAAATTAGCATTATTTTTATCACAGTTTTGTTTTATAAAAGTTGGACAATACTACACAAAACTTAAATTAGTCAAAAAGAATGTAAAATAAACTTAAAATAATATATCACAGTAAAAAAATTTTTGTTTTTATTTAGCTTTGTTGATCACAGTTGTTTTTATACTAATGCTATGGTGTAATTTGCATTGGTGTTATCTTTATCCTCTTTTGTATTAATTGCGCTTTTTGATTTTTGCTGAATTCTCAAGCTCTCCAACGTATATCTCTTATTTTCCTTTTTCTCTTTATCTAAAATTTGTACATGTTCAAAATTTGGTGTGTGGTTGTTTTCTATACAGTGTTGTGCAAGTGCTGTTGATTGTTTTCCTTTTTTAATGTCAGCTTTATGTTCGTCTATTCTCACGCCTAAACTTCTCTTCGTTGTACCAATATAAACTTTTCCACACTGTTCGTTTGGTTTGCCATCACATTTAATTTGGTAAACAACATCACTTTGTTCTCTACATTCTATCTTTGTTTTTGTTTGAGTAAATAAACTATGTACTGTTTTGTTTGATCTATGTGTAAGTATGACTTCTTTTCCTTTTATTATCTCTCTTATTTTTCTGTTGTCAGTTAATTTTGGGATAAATGGTAGGCTGTAAAATTTTGTGTTGTTGCCAGATGTTTCGTCTCTTTCCTTTTTCTTTATATTATTTTTGTTTGTTACTTTATTTATTAGTGCCTTTATTATCGTCAGTGGAAAATTATTTTTCGTCAATATATCCTTTAGTTTAAAAATGTTCCGTGATTTAAATTCTTTATCACTAAGTTTTAATACTTTTTTAATCAAATTTGTTGCAGTATTAATTTTCTGATACATGGGTTGTGTGGAGTTAAAGTTTATTAAACGTCCTGATGCTATTGGTTTCATATACCAATCGGTAAGTATTCTGTCTTTCTTTCTTATAATCGTCATATCCAGGTATGGAATGGAATTATCCTTCTCTCTTTCAATTGTAAACTTGAGTTTGTTATGGTAATTGTTAAATGTTGTCTGTATTATTTCTTCGTCTTTATGTTTAATTATAGCAAATAAATCGTCCACATATTTAACAATTACCTTTATATAAACGTTTTTCTCTTTTAAGTCGTCAATGCTCTCCTTCAATAGATTGTCTAAGACTATATCTGCTATAGTCGGTGATAAGGGATTGCCCATTGGCATACCATATATTTGATGGTAAACTGTGTTACCATATATAAAATAATTATTTTCTATCAGGCAAAATTTTAGTATTCTCAAAAATTGCGTCCTTGGTATCTTGGTGTAATTTTGTAGTATGTCCCATTTTTTCATAATATTAGTTATAGCTAGGTGTATAGGTATATTAGTAAATAATGATACGGCGTCTAATGATATTAAAATTTCATCTTCGTCCAGTTTTATTGAGTCCAGTTTTTCCTTAAGTTCTATTGAGTTTCGAATGTTATATTCCTTTGATATAATATTTTTCAAAATTTCTCCTATGTATTTCGACATTTTGTAACAGGGTACTCCCACCGATGATGATATCGGACGAAATGGTGTGTCAACCTTGTGAATTTTTGGCAGTCCATAAAGTCTGGGAGCTATTGCTGCATTCGATGTTTATTTTATCTTTTCCGATTTACTGAGGTATTCCACAAAAAACACAAACAGGAAATAGTTCTTACAAAGGCAGACAAGGGAAACAAAACAGTTCTATTATATAGAAAAGCCTATGAAGCTGGAATGGAAAAATTATTGGAGGAAAAAAATACTTATAGAAAACTAAGGACAGACCCAACAACAAAACTACAGAAAACAAACAACACCCTCATAATGGACCTATATAAAAAGGAATACCTCAGTAAATCGGAAAAGATAAAATTAACATCGAATGCAGCAATAGCTCCCAGACTTTATGGACTGCCAAAAATTCACAAGGTTGACACACCATTTCGTCCGATATCATCATCGGTGGGAGTACCCTGTTACAAAATGTCGAAATACATAGGAGAAATTTTGAAAAATATTATATCAAAGGAATATAACATTCGAAACTCAATAGAACTTAAGGAAAAACTGGACTCAATAAAACTGGACGAAGATGAAATTTTAATATCATTAGACGCCGTATCATTATTTACTAATATACCTATACACCTAGCTATAACTAATATTATGAAAAAATGGGACATACTACAAAATTACACCAAGATACCAAGGACGCAATTTTTGAGAATACTAAAATTTTGCCTGATAGAAAATAATTATTTTATATATGGTAACACAGTTTACCATCAAATATATGGTATGCCAATGGGCAATCCCTTATCACCGACTATAGCAGATATAGTCTTAGACAATCTATTGAAGGAGAGCATTGACGACTTAAAAGAGAAAAACGTTTATATAAAGGTAATTGTTAAATATGTGGACGATTTATTTGCTATAATTAAACATAAAGACGAAGAAATAATACAGACAACATTTAACAATTACCATAACAAACTCAAGTTTACAATTGAAAGAGAGAAGGATAATTCCATTCCATACCTGGATATGACGATTATAAGAAAGAAAGACAGAATACTTACCGATTGGTATATGAAACCAATAGCATCAAGACGTTTAATAAACTTTAACTCCACACAACCCATGTATCAGAAAATTAATACTGCAACAAATTTGATTAAAAAAGTATTAAAACTTAGTGATAAAGAATTTAAATCACGGAACATTTTTAAACTAAAGGATATATTGACGAAAAATAATTTTCCACTGACGATAATAAAGGCACTAATAAATAAAGTAACAAACAAAAATAATATAAAGAAAAAGGAAAGAGACGAAACATCTGGCAACAACACAAAATTTTACAGCCTACCATTTATCCCAAAATTAACTGACAACAGAAAAATAAGAGAGATAATAAAAGGAAAAGAAGTCATACTTACACATAGATCAAACAAAACAGTACATAGTTTATTTACTCAAACAAAAACAAAGATAGAATGTAGAGAACAAAGTGATGTTGTTTACCAAATTAAATGTGATGGCAAACCAAACGAACAGTGTGGAAAAGTTTATATTGGTACAACGAAGAGAAGTTTAGGCGTGAGAATAGACGAACATAAAGCTGACATTAAAAAAGGAAAACAATCAACAGCACTTGCACAACACTGTATAGAAAACAACCACACACCAAATTTTGAACATGTACTAATTTTAGATAAAGAGAAAAAGGAAAATAAGAGATATACGTTGGAGAGCTTGAGAATTCAGCAAAAATCAAAAAGCGCAATTAATACAAAAGAGGATAAAGATAACACCAATGCAAATTACACCATAGCATTAGTATAAAAACAACTGTGATCAACAAAGCTAAATAAAAACAAAAATTTTTTTACTGTGATATATTATTTTAAGTTTATTTTACATTCTTTTTGACTAATTTAAGTTTTGTGTAGTATTGTCCAACTTTTATAAAACAAAACTGTGATAAAAATAATGCTAATTTGACGAGAAAAGAATATATGTAAGTAAATTAATTTTAACGTTTAGATTATTGTTGTTACAAATATTTTCTTTTGTAATTGTAATGTTGCCAGATTTAATAAAAAAAATGTCCCTGATGATGTTGGAAAAAACAGCCAACGAAACGTCGGAAAATAGTATGTTAAATAAATAGTCTTTTTTATTTAAGCTTGACATTGAAAGCCTAACTATAGGAAACTATAGAGAACAAACATTAAAATAAATTTTTTGACCCCTCAAATTATTTTTTTTTACTTAGAAACCTTTAAACTCATTTATCTCGGTAACTAAGCGTCCTAGGAGCAAAAGGGCTTTAATCTATTATCACTACAAAAATAAAAAAAAATTAAAAATTCAATTTAAAATTAAAATAAATTTTTTGACCCCTCAAATTATTTTTTTTTACTTAGAAACCTTTAAACTCATTTATCTCGGTAACTAAGCGTCCTAGGAGCAAAAGGGCTTTAATCTGTTATCACTACAAAAATAAAAAAAAATAAAAAATTCAATTTAAAATTAAAATAAATTTTTTGACCCCTCAAATTATTTTTTTTTACTTGGAAACCTTTGAACTCATTTATCTCGGTAACTAAGCGTCCTAGGAGCAAAAGGGCTTTAATCTGTTATCACTACAAAAATCAAAAAAAATTAAAAATTCAATTTAAAATTAAAATAAATTTTTTGACCCCTCAAATTATTTTTTTGTACTTAGATACCTTTAAACTCATTTATCTCGGTAACTAAGTGTCCTAGGAGCAAAAGGGCTTTAATCTATTATCACTACAAAAATAAAAAAAATTAAAAATTCAATTTAAAATTAAAAAAAAATTTTTGACCCCTCAAATTATTTTTTTTACTTAGAAACCTTTAAACTCATTTATCTCGGTAACTAAGCGTCCTAGGAGCAAAAGGGCTTTAATCTATTATCACTACAAAAATAAAAAAAAATTAAAAATTCAATTTAAAATTAAAATAAATTTTTTGACCCCTCAAATTATTTTTTTTACTTAGAAACCTTTAAACTCATTTATCTCGGTAACTAAGCGTCTTAGGAGCAAAAGGGCTTTAATCTGTTATCACTACAAAAATAAAAAAAAAATTAAAAATTCAATTTAAAATTAAAATAAATTTTTTGACCCCTCAAATTATTTTTTTTTTACTTAGAAACCTTTAAACTCATTTATCTCGGTAACTAAGCGTCCTAGGAGCAAAAGGGCTTTAATCTGTTATCACAACAAAAATAAAAACATTAAAAATTCAATTTAAAATTAAAATAAATTTTTTGACCCCTCAAATTATTTTTTTTACTTAGAAACGTTTAAACTCATTTATCTCGGTAACTAAGCGCCCTAGGAGCAAAAGGGCTTTAATCTGTTATCACTACAAAAATAAAAAAAAAATTAATAATTCAATTTAAAATTAAAATAAATTTTTTGACCCCTCAAATTATTTTTTTTTACTTAGAAACCTTTAAACTCATTTATCTCGGTAACTAAGCGTCCTAGGAGCAAAAGGGCTTTAATCTGTTATCACTACAAAAATAAAAAAAAATTAAAAATTCAATTTAAAATTAAAATAAATTTTTTGACCCCTCAAATTATTTTTTTTACTTAGAAACCTTTAAACTCATTTATCTCGGTAACTAAGCGTCCTAGGAGCAAAAGGGCTTTAATCTGTTATCACTACAAAAATAAAAACATTAAAAATTCAATTTAAAATTAAAATAAATTTTTTGACCCCTCAAATTATTTTTTTTCACTTAGAAACCTTTAAACTCATTTATCTCGGTAACTAAGCGTCCTAGGAGCAAAAGGGCTTTAATCTGTTATCACTACAAAAATAAAAAAAAATTAAAAATTCAATTTAAAATTAAAATAAATTTTTTGACCCCTCAAATTATTTTTTTTACTTAGAAACGTTTAAACTCATTTATCTCGGTAACTAAGCGCCCTAGGAGCAAAAGGGCTTTAATCTGTTATCACTACAAAAATAAAAAAAAAATTAATAATTCAATTTAAAATTAAAATAAATTTTTTGACCCCTCAAATTATTTTTTTTTACTTAGAAACCTTTAAACTCATTTATCTCGGTAACTAAGCGTCCTAGGAGCAAAAGGGCTTTAATCTGTTATCACTACAAAAATAAAAAAAAATTAAAAATTCAATTTAAAATTAAAATAAATTTTTTGACCCCTCAAATTATTTTTTTTACTTAGAAACCTTTAAACTCATTTATCTCGGTAACTAAGCGTCCTAGGAGCAAAAGGGCTTTAATCTGTTATCACTACAAAAATAAAAAAAAATTAAAAATTCAATTTAAAATTAAAATAAATTTTTTGACCCCTCAAATTATTTTTTTTCACTTAGAAACCTTTAAACTCATTTATCTCGGTAACTAAGCGTCCTAGGAGCAAAAGGGCTTTAATCTGTTATCACTACAAAAATAAAAAAAAATTAAAAATTCAATTTAAAATTAAAAATAATTTTTTTACCCCTCAAATTATTTTTTTTACTTAGAAACCTTTAAACTCATTTATCTCGGTAACTAAGCGTCCTAGGAGCAAAAGGGCTTTAATCTGTTATCACTACAAAAATAAAAAAAAAATAAAAATTCAATTTAAAATTAAAAATAATTTTTTTACCCCTCAAATTATTTTTTTTTACTTAGAAACCTTTAAACTCATTTATCTCGGTAACTAAGCGTCCTAGGAGCAAAAGGGCTTTAATCTGTTATCACTACAAAAATAAAAAAAAATTAAAAATTCAATTATTTTCTATTTTCTTAAGCTTTGTGTCCTTATATTTTTTAATAATATTTTATTTCAATATTTCGGTACTTTCTGCGTACCTTCTTCAGGAAACAAAATTAATATATAACCAAAATAATAAAATTAAATAACAATTGAAAAAATTTTTTGTCATAATGAAGTTAAAAAACAATGTTTCAAAAAATTTTCAAAAAACAAAAATATAAAAAAAGTGTTTTGTGTTACATACATATATTAAGAACAAAAACATTTATGTTATTTTGTGAATTAAGTGTCTGTATATATGAGCGACATTATCTGTATCTGCTTTAAAATTAATTCTTTTAGTCAATGGAGTATTTACAATGTGTAACATTTCCAAAATATACCGTCTCTTATAATTTTTTTCAATACTAAGAACTGAAGCATTTTCAAAGTTAGGATAGTGACCTAAGTCAAAACAATGAGTGGATAATGCTGTTTTTTGTGAATTAACATATCTTAAGTCCGACTTATGTCCAGCAATTCTAGTCTTTAGTTTATTTTTTGTTGTACCAATATATACCTTATTGCAAAATAGAAAATAATTTAATAAAAAAGGGTCAAATAATCATTATTAAACTAAATAAAAATTCAATTTAAAATTAAAATAAATTTTTTGACCCCTCAAATTATTTTTTTTACTTAGAAACCTTTAAACTCATTTATCTCGGTAACTAAGCGTCCTAGGAGCAAAAGGGCTTTAATCTGTTATCACTACAAAAATAAAAAAAAAATTAAAAATTCAATGTAAAATTAAAATAAATTTTTTGACCCCTCAAATTATTTTTTTTTTACTTAGAAACCTTTAAACTCATTTATCTCGGTAACTAAGCGTCCTAGGAGCAAAAGGGCTTTAATCTGTTATCACTACAAAAATAAAAAAAAATTAAAAATTCAATTTAAAATTAAAATAAATTTTTGACCCCTCAAATTATTTTTTTTACTTAGAAACCTTTAAACTCATTTATCTCGGTAACTAAGCGTCCTAGGAGCAAAAGGGATTTAATCTGTTATCACTACAAAAATAAAAAAAAAATAAAAATTCAATTTAAAATTAAAATTAAAATAAATTTTTTGACCCCTCAAATTATTTTTTTTACTTAGAAACCTTTAAACTCATTTATCTCGGTAACTAAGCGTCCTAGGAGCAAAAGGGCTTTAATCTGTTATCACTACAAAAATAAAAAAAAATTAAAAATTCAATTTAAAATTAAAATAAATTTTTTGACCCCTCAAATTATTTTTTTTACTTAGAAATCTTTAAACTCATTTATCTCGGTAACTAAGCGTCCTAGGAGCAAACGGGCTTTAATCTGTTATCACTACAAAAATAAAAAAAAATTAAAAATTCAATTTAAAATTAAAATAAATTTTTTGACCCCTCAAATTATTTTTTTTTTACTTAGAAACCTTTAAACTCATTTATCTCGGTAACTAAGCGTCCTAGGAGCAAAAGGGCTTTAATCTGTTATCACTACAAAAATAAAAAAAAATTAAAAATTCAATTTAAAATTAAAAATAATTTTTTTACCCCTCAAATTATTTTTTTACTTAGAAACCTTTAAACTCATTTATCTCGGTAACTAAGCGTCCTAGGAGCAAAAGGGCTTTAATCTGTTATCACTACAAAAATAAAAAAAAATTAAAAATTCAATTATTTTCTATTTTCTTAAGCTTTGGGTCCTTATATTTTTTAATAATATTTTATTTCAATATTTCGGTACTTTCTGCGTACCTTCTTCAGGAAACAAAATTAATATATAACCAAAATAATAAAATTAATTAACAATTGAAAAAATTTTTTGTCATAATGAAGTTAAAAAACAATGTTTCAAAAAATTTTCAAAAAACAAAAATATAAAAAAAGTGTTTTGTGTTACATACATATATTAAGAACAAAAACATTTATGTTATTTTGTGAATTAAGTGTCTGTATATATGAGCGACATTATCTGTATCTGCTTTAAAATTAATTCTTTTAGTCAATGGAGTATTTACAATGTGTAACATTTCCAAAATATACCGTCTCTTATAATTTTTTTCAATACTAAGAACTGAAGCATTTTCAAAGTTAGGATAGTGACCTAAGTCAAAACAATGAGTGGATAATGCTGTTTTTTGTGAATTAACATATCTTAAGTCCGACTTATGTCCAGCAATTCTAGTCTTTAGTTTATTTTTTGTTGTACCAATATATACCTTATTGCAAAATAGAAAATAATTTAATAAAAAAGGGTCAAATA
Organism: Gymnosoma rotundatum; assembly: GCA_916610165.2. Taxonomy (NCBI): domain Eukaryota; kingdom Metazoa; phylum Arthropoda; class Insecta; order Diptera; family Tachinidae; genus Gymnosoma; species Gymnosoma rotundatum. The sequence goes on along the minus strand of OU744336.1, from coordinate 100,825,611 downwards.
ATCATTAATAAACTAATTAAAAATTCAATTTAAATTTAAAATAAATTTTTTGACCCCTCAAATTATTTTATTTTACTTAGAAACCTTTAACCTCATTTATCTCGGTAACTAAGCGTCCTAGGAGCAAAAGGGCTTTAATCTGTTATCACTACAAAAATAAAAAAAAATTAAAAATTCAATTTAAAATTAAAATAAATTTTTTGACCCCTCAAATTATTTTTTTTTACTTAGAAACCTTTAAACTCATTTATCTCGCTAACTAAGCGTCCTAGGAGCAAAAGGGCTTTAATCTGTTATCACTACAAAAATAAAAAAAAATTAAAAATTCAATTTAAAATTAAAATAAATTTTTTGACCCCTCAAATTATTTTTTTTAACTTAGAAACCTTTAAACTCATTTATCTCGGTAACTAAGCGTCCTAGGAGCAAAAGGGCTTTAATCTGTTATCACTACAAAAATAAAAAAAAATTAAAAATTCAATTTAAAATTAAAATAAATTTTTTGACCCCTCAAATTATTTTTTTTTTACTTAGAAACCTTTAAAGTCATTTATCTCGGTAACTAAGCGTCCTAGGACAAAAGGGCTTTAATCTGTTATCACTACAAAAATAAAAAAAAATTAAAAATTCAATTTAAAATTAAAATAAATTTTTTGACCCCTCAAATTATTTTTTTTACTTAGAAACCTTTAAACTCATTTATCTCGGTAACTAAGCGTCCTAGGAGCAAAAGGACTTTAATCTGTTATCAGTACAAAAATAAAAAAATTAAAAATTCAATTTAAAATTAAAATAAATTTTTTGACCCCTCAAATTATTTTTTTTTTTTACTTAGAAACTTTTAAACTCATTTATCTCGGTAACTAAGCGTCCTAGGAGCAAAAGGGCTTTAATCTGTTATCACTACAAAAATAAAAAAAAATTAAAAATTCAATTTAAAATTAAAATAAATTTTTTGACCCCTCAAATTATTTTTTTTTACTTTGAAACCTTTAAACTCATTTATGTCGGTAACTAAGCGTCCTAGGAGCAAAAGGGATTTAATCTGTTATCACTACAAAAATAAAAAAAATTAAAAATTCAATTTAAAATTAAAATAAATTTTTTGACCCCTCAAATTATTTTTTTTACTTAGAAACCTTTAAACCTATTTATCTCGGTAACTAAGCGTCCTAGGAGCAAAAGGGCTTTAATCTGTTATCACTACATAAATAAAAAAAAATTAAAAATTCAATTTAAAATTAAAATAAATTTTTTGACCCCTCAAATTATTTTTTTTTTACTTAGAAACCTTTAAACTCATTTATCTCGGTAACTAAGCGTCCTAGGAGCAAAAGGGCTTTAATCTGTTATCACTACAAAAATAAAAAAAAATTAAAAATTCAATTTAAAATTAAAATAAATTTTTTGACCCCTCAAATTATTTTTTTTACTTAGAAACCTTTAAACTCATTTATCTCTGTAACTAAGCGTCCTAGGAGCAAAAAGGCTTTAATCTGTTATCACTACAAAAATAAAAAAAAATTAAAAATTTAATTTAAAATTAAAATAAATTTTTTGACCCCTCAAATTATTTTTTTTACTTAGAAAACTTTAAACTCATTTATCTCGGTAACTAAGCGTCCTAGGAGCAAAAGGGCTTTAATCTGTTATCACTACAAAAATAAAAAAAAATTAATTATTCAATTTAAAATTAAAATAAATTTTTTGACCCCTCAAATTATTTTTTTTTACTTAGAAACCTTTAAACTCATTTATCTCGGTAACTAAGCGTCCTAGGAGCAAAAGGGCTTTAATCTGTTATCACTACAAAAATAAAAAAAAATTAAAAATTCAATTTAAAATTAAAATAAATTTTTTGACCCCTCAAATTATTTTTTTTACTTAGAAACCTTTAAACTCATTTATCTCGGTAACTAAGCGTCCTAGGAGCAAAAGGGCTTTAATCTGTTATCACTACAAAAATAAAAAAAAATTAAAAATTCAATTTAAAATTAAAAATAATTTTTTTACCCCTCAAATTATTTTTTTTACTTAGAAACCTTTAAACTCATTTATCTCGGTAACTAAGCGTCCTAGGAGCAAAAGGGCTTTAATCTGTTATCACTACAAAAATAAAAAAAAAATTAAAAATTCAATTTAAAATTAAAAATAATTTTTTTACCCCTCAAATTATTTTTTTACTTAGAAACCTTTAAACTCATTTATCTCGGTAACTAAGCGTCCTAGGAGCAAAAGGGCTTTAATCTGTTATCACTACAAAAATAAAAAAAATTAAAAATTCAATTATTTTCTATTTTCTTAAGCTTTGTGTCCTTATATTTTTTAATAATATTTTATTTCAATATTTCGGTACTTTCTGCGTACCTTCTTCAGGAAACAAAATTAATATATAACCAAAATAATAAAATTAATTAACAATTGAAAAAATTTTTTGTCATAATGAAGTTAAAAAACAATGTTTCAAAAAATTTTCAAAAAACAAAAATATAAAAAAAGTGTTTTGTTTTACATACATATATTAAGAACAAAAACATTTATGTTATTTTGTGAATTAAGTGTCTGTATATATGAGCGACATTATCTGTATCTGCTTTAAAATTAATTCTTTTAGTCAATGGAGTATTTACAATGTGTAACATTTCCAAAATATACCGTCTCTTATAATTTTTTTCAATACTAAGAACTGAAGCATTTTCAAAGTTAGGATAGTGACCTAAGTCAAAACAATGAGTGGATAATGCTGTTTTTTGTGAATTAACATATCTTAAGTCCGACTTATGTCCAGCAATTCTAGTCTTTAGTTTATTTTTTGTTGTACCAATATATACCTTATTGCAAAATAGAAAATAATTTAATAAAAAAGGGTCAAATAATCATTATTAAACTAATTAAAAATTCAATTTAAAATTAAAATAAATTTTTTGACCCCTCAAATTATTTTTTTTACTTAGAAACCTTTAAACTCATTTATCTCGGTAACTAAGCGTCCTAGGAGCAAAAGGGCTTTAATCTGTTATCACTAAAAAATAAAAAAAAATTAAAAATTCAATTTAAAATTAAAATAAATTTTTTGACCCCTCTAATTATTTTTTTTACTTAGAAACCTTTAAACTCATTTATCTCGGTAACTAAGCGTCCTAGGAGGAAAAGGGCTTTAATCTGTTATCACTACAAAAATAAAAAAAAATTAAAAATTCAATTTAAAATTAAAATAAATTTTTTGACCCCTCAAATTATTTTTTTTACTTTGAAACCTTTAAACTCATTTATGTCGGTAACTAAGCGTCCTAGGAGCAAAAGGGATTTAATCTGTTATCACTACAAAAATAAAAAAAAATTAAAAATTCAATTTAAAATTAAAATAAATTTTTTGACCCCTCAAATTATTTTTTTTACTTAGAAACCTTTAAACTCATTTATCTCGGTAACTAAGCGTCCTAGGAGCAAAAGGGCTTTAATCTGTTATCACTACATAATAAAAAAAAATTAAAAATTCAATTTAAAATTGAAATAAATTTTTTGACCCCTCAAATTATTTTTTTTTACTTAGAAACCTTTAAACTCATTTATCTCGGTAACTCAGCGTCCTAGGAGCAAAAGGGCTTTAATCTGTTATCACTACAAAAATAAAAAAAATTAAAAATTCAATTTAAAATTAAAAAAAATTTTTTGACCCCTCAAATTATTTTTTTTTTACTTAGAAACCTTTAAACTCATTTATCTCGGTAACTAAGCGTCCTAGGAGCAAAAGGGCTTTAATCTGTTATCACTAAAAAATAAAAAAAAATTAAAAATTCAATTTAAAATTAAAATAAATTTTTTGACCCCTCTAATTATTTTTTTTACTTAGAAACCTTTAAACTCATTTATCTCGGTAACTAAGCGTCCTAGGAGCAAAAGGGCTTTAATCTGTTATCACTACAAAAATAAAAAAAATTAAAAATTAAATTTAAAATTAAAAAAAATTTTTTGACCCCTCAAATTATTTTTTTTTTACTTAGAAACCTTTAAACTCATTTATCTCGGTAACTAAGCGTCCTAGGAGCAAAAGGGCTTTAATCTGTTATCACTAAAAAATAAAAATAAATTAAAAATTCAATTTAAAATTAAAATAAATTTTTTGACCCCTCTAATTATTTTTTTTACTTAGAAACCTTTAAACTCATTTATCTCGGTATCTAAGCGTCCTAGGAGCAAAAGGGCTTTAATCTGTTATCACTACAAAAATAAAAAAAAATTAAAAATTCAATTTAAAATTAAAATAAATTTTTTGACCCCTCAAATTATTTTTTTTACTTTGAAACCTTTAAACTCATTTATGTCGGTAACTAAGCGTCCTAGGAGCAAAAGGGATTTAATCTGTTATCACTACAAAAATAAAAAAAAATTAAAAATTCAATTTAAAATTAAAATAAATTTTTTGACCCCTCAAATTATTTTTTTTACTTAGAAACCTTTAAACTCATTTATCTCGGTAACTAAGCGTCCTAGGAGCAAAAGGGCTTTAATCTGTTATCACTACAAAAATAAAAAAAAATTTAAAATTCAATTTAAAATTAAAATAAATTTTTTGACCCCTCAAATTATTTTTTTTTACTTAGAAACCTTTAAACTCATTTATCTCTGTAACTAAGCGTCCTAGGAGCAAAAGGGCTTTAGTCTGTTATCACTACAAAAATAAAAAAAAATTAAAAATTCAATTTAAAATTAAAATAAATTTGTTGACCCCTCAAATTATTTTTTTTTACTTAGAAACCTTTAAACTCATTTATCTCGGTAACTAAGCGTCCTAGGAGCAAAAGGGCTTTAATCTGTTATCACTACAAAAATAAAAAAAATTAAAAATTCAATGTAAAATTAAAATAAATTTTTTGACCCCTCAAATTATTTTTTTTTTACTTAGAAACCTTTAAACTCATTTATCTCGGTAACTAAGCGTCCTAGGAGCAAAAGGGCTTTAATCTGTTATCACTACAAAAATAAAAAAAAATTAAAAATTCAATTTAAAATTAAAATAAATTTTTTGACCCCTCAAATTATTTTTTTTACTTAGAAACCTTTAAACTCATTTATCTCGGTAACTAAGCGTCCTAGGAGCAAAAGGGCTTTAATCTGTTATCACTACAAAAATAAAAAAAAATTTAAAATTCAATTTAAAATTAAAATAAATTTTTTGACCCCTCAAATTATTTTTTTTCACTTAGAAACCTTTAAACTCATTTATCTCGGTAACTAAGCGTCCTAGGAGCAAAAGGGATTTAATCTATTATCACTACAAAAATAAAAAAAAAATTAAAATTAAAATAAATTTTTTGACCCCTCAAATTATTTTTTTTACTTAGAAACCTTTAAACTCATTTATCTCGGTAACTAAGCGTCCTAGGAGCAAAAGGGCTTTAATCTGTTATCACTACAAAAATAAAAAAAATTAAAAATTCAATTTAAAATTAAAATAAATTTTTTGACCCCTCAAATTATTTTTTTTTACTTAGAAACTTTTAGACTCATTTATCTCGGTAACTAAGCGTCCTAGGAGCAAAAGGGCTTTAATCTGTTATCACTACAAAAATAAAAAAAATTAAAAATTCAATTTAAAATTAAAATAAATTTTTTGACCCCTCAAATTATTTTTTTTTTTACTTAGAAACCTTTAAACTCATTTATCTCGGTAACTAAGCGTCCTAGGAGCAAAAGAGCTTTAATCTGTTATCACTACAAAAATAAAAAAAATAAAAATTCAATTATTTTCTATTTTCTTAAGCTTTGGGTCCTTATATTTTTTAATAATATATTATTTCAATATTTCGGTACTTTCTGCGTACCTTCTTCAGGAAACAAAATTAATATATAACCAAAATAATAAAATTAATTAACAATTGAAAAAATTTTTTGTCATAATGAAGTTAAAAAACAATGTTTCAAAAAATTTTCAAAAAACAAAAATATAAAAAAAGTGTTTTGTGTTACATACATATATTAAGAACAAAAACATTTATGTTATTTTGTGAATTAAGTGTCTGTATATATGAGCGACATTATCTGTATCTGCTTTAAAATTAATTCTTTTAGTCAATGGAGTATTTACAATGTGTAATATTTCCAAAATATACCGTCTCTTATAATTTTTTTCAATACTAAGAACTAAAGCATTTTCAAAGTTAGGATAGTGACCTAAGTCAAAACAATGAGTGGATAATGCTGTTTTTTGTGAATTAACATATCTTAAGTCCGACTTATGTCCAGCAATTCTAGTCTTTAGTTTATTTTTTGTTGTACCAATATATACCTTATTGCAAAATAGAAAATAATTTAATAAAAAAGGGTCAAATAATCATTATTAAACTAATTAAAAATTCAATTTAAAATTAAAATAAATTTTTTGACCCCTCAAATTATTTTTTTTACTTAGAAACCTTTAAACTCATTTATCTCGGTAACTAAGCGTCCTAGGAGCAAAAGGGCTTTAATCTGTTATCACTAAAAAATAAAAAAAAATTAAAAATTCAATTTAAAATTAAAATAAATTTTTTGACCCCTCTAATTATTTTTTTTACTTAGAAACCTTTAAACTCATTTATCTCGGTAACTAAGCGTCCTAGGAGCAAAAGGGCTTTAATCTGTTATCACTACAAAAATAAAAAAAAATTAAAAATTCAATTTAAAATTAAAATAAATTTTTTGACCCCTCAAATTATTTTTTTTACTTTGAAACCTTTAAACTCATTTATGTCGGTAACTAAGCGTCCTAGGAGCAAAAGGGATTTAATCTGTTATCACTACAAAAATAAAAAAAAAAATAAAAATTCAATTTAAAATTAAAATAAATTTTTTGACCCCTCAAATTATTTTTTTTACTTAGAAACCTTTAAACTCATTTATCTAGGTAACTAAGCGTCCTAGGAGCAAAAGGGCTTTAATCTGTTATCACTACATAAATAAAAAAAAATTAAAAATTCAATTTAAAATTGAAATAAATTTTTTGACCCCTCAAATTATTTTTTTTTACTTAGAAACCTTTAAACTCATTTATCTCGGTAACTCAGCGTCCTAGGAGCAAAAGGGCTTTAATCTGTTATCACTACAAAAATAAAAAAAATTAAAAATTCAATTTAAAATTAAAAAAAATTTTTTGACCCCTCAAATTATTTTTTTTTTACTTAGAAACCTTTAAACTCATTTATCTCGGTAACTAAGCGTCCTAGGAGCAAAAGGGCTTTAATCTGTTATCACTACAAAAATAAAAAAAATTAAAAATTCAATTTAAAATTAAAATAAATTTTTTGACCCCTCAAATTATTTTTTTTTACTTAGAAACTTTTAGACTCATTTATCTCGGTAACTAAGCGTCCTAGGAGCAAAAGGGCTTTAATCTGTTATCACTACAAAAATAAAAAAAATTAAAAATTCAATTTAAAATTAAAATAAATTTTTTGACCCCTCAAATTATTTTTTTTTTTACTTAGAAACCTTTAAACTCATTTATCTCGGTAACTAAGCGTCCTAGGAGCAAAAGAGCTTTAATCTGTTATCACTACAAAAATAAAAAAAATAAAAATTCAATTATTTTCTATTTTCTTAAGCTTTGGGTCCTTATATTTTTTAATAATATATTATTTCAATATTTCGGTACTTTCTGCGTACCTTCTTCAGGAAACAAAATTAATATATAACCAAAATAATAAAATTAATTAACAATTGAAAAAATTTTTTGTCATAATGAAGTTAAAAAACAATGTTTCAAAAAATTTTCAAAAAACAAAAATATAAAAAAAGTGTTTTGTGTTACATACATATATTAAGAACAAAAACATTTATGTTATTTTGTGAATTAAGTGTCTGTATATATGAGCGACATTATCTGTATCTGCTTTAAAATTAATTCTTTTAGTCAATGGAGTATTTACAATGTGTAATATTTCCAAAATATACCGTCTCTTATAATTTTTTTCAATACTAAGAACTAAAGCATTTTCAAAGTTAGGATAGTGACCTAAGTCAAAACAATGAGTGGATAATGCTGTTTTTTGTGAATTAACATATCTTAAGTCCGACTTATGTCCAGCAATTCTAGTCTTTAGTTTATTTTTTGTTGTACCAATATATACCTTATTGCAAAATAGAAAATAATTTAATAAAAAAGGGTCAAATAATCATTATTAAACTAATTAAAAATTCAATTTAAAATTAAAATAAATTTTTTGACCCCTCAAATTATTTTTTTTACTTAGAAACCTTTAAACTCATTTATCTCGGTAACTAAGCGTCCTAGGAGCAAAAGGGCTTTAATCTGTTATCACTAAAAAATAAAAAAAAATTAAAAATTCAATTTAAAATTAAAATAAATTTTTTGACCCCTCTAATTATTTTTTTTACTTAGAAACCTTTAAACTCATTTATCTCGGTAACTAAGCGTCCTAGGAGCAAAAGGGCTTTAATCTGTTATCACTACAAAAATAAAAAAAAATTAAAAATTCAATTTAAAATTAAAATAAATTTTTTGACCCCTCAAATTATTTTTTTTACTTTGAAACCTTTAAACTCATTTATGTCGGTAACTAAGCGTCCTAGGAGCAAAAGGGATTTAATCTGTTATCACTACAAAAATAAAAAAAAAAATAAAAATTCAATTTAAAATTAAAATAAATTTTTTGACCCCTCAAATTATTTTTTTTACTTAGAAACCTTTAAACTCATTTATCTAGGTAACTAAGCGTCCTAGGAGCAAAAGGGCTTTAATCTGTTATCACTACATAAATAAAAAAAAATTAAAAATTCAATTTAAAATTGAAATAAATTTTTTGACCCCTCAAATTATTTTTTTTTACTTAGAAACCTTTAAACTCATTTATCTCGGTAACTCAGCGTCCTAGGAGCAAAAGGGCTTTAATCTGTTATCACTACAAAAATAAAAAAAATTAAAAATTCAATTTAAAATTAAAAAAAATTTTTTGACCCCTCAAATTATTTTTTTTTTACTTAGAAACCTTTAAACTCATTTATCTCGGTAACTAAGCGTCCTAGGAGCAAAAGGGCTTTAATCTGTTATCACTAAAAAATAAAAAAAAATTAAAAATTCAATTTAAAATTAAAATAAATTTTTTGACCCCTCTAATTATTTTTTTTACTTAGAAACCTTTAAACTCATTTATCTCGGTAACTAAGCGTCCTAGGAGCAAAAGGGCTTTAATCTGTTATCACTACAAAAATAAAAAAAAATTAAAAATTAAATTTAAAATTAAAAAAAAATTTTTGACCCCTCAAATTATTTTTTTTTTACTTAGAAACCTTTAAACTCATTTATCTCGGTAACTAAGCGTCCTAGGAGCAAAAGGGCTTTAATCTGTTATCACTAAAAAATAAAAAAAAATTAAAAATTCAATTTAAAATTAAAATAAATTTTTTGACCCCTCTAATTATTTTTTTTACTTAGAAACCTTTAAACTCATTTATCTCGGTATCTAAGCGTCCTAGGAGCAAAAGGGCTTTAATCTGTTATCACTAAAAAATAAAAAAAAAATTAAAAATTCAATTTAAAATTAAAATAAATTTTTTGACCCCTCTAATTATTTTTTTTACTTAGAAACCTTTAAACTCATTTATCTCGGTATCTAAGCGTCCTAGGAGCAAAAGGGCTTTAATCTGTTATCACTACAAAAATAAAAAAAATTAAAAATTCAATTTAAAATTAAAATAAATTTTTTGACCCCTCAAATTATTTTTTTTACTTAGAAACCTTTAAACTCATTTATCTCGGTAACTAAGCGTCCTAGGAGCAAAAGGGCTTTAATCTGTTATCACTACAAAAATAAAAAAAAATTAAAAATTCAATTATTTTCTATTTTCTTAAGCTTTGGGTCCTTATATTTTTTAATAATATTTTATTTCAATATTTCGGTACTTTCTGTGTACCTTCTTCAGGAAACAAAATTAATATATAACCAAAATAATAAAATTAATTAACAATTGAAAAAATTTTTTGTCATAATGAAGTTAAAAAACAATGTTTCAAAAAATTTTCAAAAAACAAAAATATAAAAAAAGTGTTTTGTGTTACATACATATATTAAGAACAAAAACATTTATGTTATTTTGTGAATTAAGTGTCTATATATATGAGCGACATTATCTGTATCTGCTTTAAAATTAATTCTTTTAGTCAGTGGAGTATTTACAATGTGTAATATTTCCAAAATATACCGTCTCTTATAATTTTTTTCAATACTAAGAACTGAAGCATTTTCAAAGTTAGGATAGTGACCTAAGTCAAAACAATGAGTGGATAATGCTGTTTTTTGTGAATTAACATATCTTAAGTCCGACTTATGTCCAGCAATTCTAGTCTTTAGTTTATTTTTTGTTGTACCAATATATACCTTATTGCAAAATAGAAAATAATTTAATAAAAAAGGGTCAAATAATCATTATTAAACTAATTAAAAATTCAATTTAAAACTAAAATAAATTTTTTGACCCCTCAAATTATTTTTTTTACTTAGAAACCTTTAAACTCATTTATCTCGGTAACTAAGCGTCCTAGGAGCAAAAGGGCTTTAATCTGTTATCACTAAAAAATAAAAAAAAATTAAAAATTCAATTTAAAATTAAAATAAATTTTTTGACCCCTCTAATTATTTTTTTTACTTAGAAACCTTTAAACTCATTTATCTCGGTAACTAAGCGTCCTAGGAGCAAAAGGGCTTTAATCTGTTATCACTACAAAAATAAAAAAAATTAAAAATTCAATTTAAAATTAAAATAAATTTTTTGACCCCTCAAATTATTTTTTTTTTACTTAGAAACCTTTAGACTCATTTATCTCGGTAACTAAGCGTCCTAGGAGCAAAAGGGCTTTAATCTGTTATCACTACAAAAATAAAAAAAATTAAAAATTCAATTTAAAATTAAAATAAATTTTTTGACCCCTCAAATTATTTTTTTTTTACTTAGAAACCTTTAAACTCATTTATCTCGGTAACTAAGCGTCCTAGGAGGAAAAGGGCTTTAATCTGTTATCACTAAAAAATAAAAAAAAATTAAAAATTCAATTTAAAATTAAAATAAATTTTTTGACCCCTCTAATTATTTTTTTTACTTAGAAACCTTTAAACTCATTTATCTCGGTATCTAAGCGTCCTAGGAGCAAAAGGGCTTTAATCTGTTATCACTACAAAAATAAAAAAAAATTAAAAATTCAATTTAAAATTAAAATAAATTTTTTGACCCCTCAAATTATTTTTTTTACTTTGAAACCTTTAAACTCATTTATGTCGGTAACTAAGCGTCCTAGGAGCAAAAGGGATTTAATCTGTTATCACTACAAAAATAAAAAAAAATTAAAAATTCAATTTAAAATTAAAATAAATTTTTTGACCCCTCAAATTATTTTTTTTACTTAGAAACCTTTAAACTCATTTATCTCGGTAACTAAGCGTCCTAGGAGCAAAAGGGCTTTAATCTGTTATCACTACAAAAATAAAAAAAAATTTAAAATTCAATTTAAAATTAAAATAAATTTTTTGACCCCTCAAATTATTTTTTTTTACTTAGAAACCTTTAAACTCATTTATCTCTGTAACTAAGCGTCCTAGGAGCAAAAGGGCTTTAATCTGTTATCACTACAAAAATAAAAAAAAATTAAAAATTCAATTTAAAATTAAAATAAATTTTTTGACCCCTCAAATTATTTTTTTTTACTTAGAAACTTTTAAACTCATTTATCTCGGTAACTAAGCGTCCTAGGAGCAAAAGGGCTTTAATCTGTTATCACTACAAAAATAAAAAAAATTAAAAATTCAATGTAAAATTAAAATAAATTTTTTGACCCCTCAAATTATTTTTTTTTTACTTAGAAACCTTTAAACTCATTTATCTCGGTAACTAAGCGTCCTAGGAGCAAAAGGGCTTTAATCTGTTATCACTACAAAAATAAAAAAAAATTAAAAATTCAATTTAAAATTAAAATAAATTTTTTGACCCCTCAAATTATTTTTTTTACTTAGAAACCTTTAAACTCATTTATCTCGGTAACTAAGCGTCCTAGGAGCAAAAGGGCTTTAATCTGTTATCACTACAAAAATAAAAAAAAATTTAAAATTCAATTTAAAATTAAAATAAATTTTTTGACCCCTCAAATTATTTTTTTTCACTTAGAAACCTTTAAACTCATTTATCTCGGTAACTAAGCGTCCTAGGAGCAAAAGGGATTTAATCTATTATCACTACAAAAATAAAAAAAAAAAATTAAAAATTCAATTTAAAATTAAAATTAAAATAAATTTTTTGACCCCTCAAATTATTTTTTTTACTTAGAAACCTTTAAACTCATTTATCTCGGTAACTAAGCGTCCTAGGAGCAAAAGGGCTTTAATCTGTTATCACTAAAAAATAAAAAAAAATTAAAAATTCAATTTAAAATTAAAATAAATTTTTTGACCCCTCTAATTATTTTTTTTACTTAGAAACCTTTAAACTCATTTATCTCGGTATCTAAGCGTCCTAGGAGCAAAAGGGCTTTAATCTGTTATCACTAAAAAATAAAAAAAAAATTAAAAATTCAATTTAAAATTAAAATAAATTTTTTGACCCCTCTAATTATTTTTTTTACTTAGAAACCTTTAAACTCATTTATCTCGGTATCTAAGCGTCCTAGGAGCAAAAGGGCTTTAATCTGTTATCACTACAAAAATAAAAAAAATTAAAAATTCAATTTAAAATTAAAATAAATTTTTTGACCCCTCAAATTATTTTTTTTACTTAGAAACCTTTAAACTCATTTATCTCGGTAACTAAGCGTCCTAGGAGCAAAAGGGCTTTAATCTGTTATCACTACAAAAATAAAAAAAAATTAAAAATTCAATTATTTTCTATTTTCTTAAGCTTTGGGTCCTTATATTTTTTAATAATATTTTATTTCAATATTTCGGTACTTTCTGTGTACCTTCTTCAGGAAACAAAATTAATATATAACCAAAATAATAAAATTAATTAACAATTGAAAAAATTTTTTGTCATAATGAAGTTAAAAAACAATGTTTCAAAAAATTTTCAAAAAACAAAAATATAAAAAAAGTGTTTTGTGTTACATACATATATTAAGAACAAAAACATTTATGTTATTTTGTGAATTAAGTGTCTATATATATGAGCGACATTATCTGTATCTGCTTTAAAATTAATTCTTTTAGTCAGTGGAGTATTTACAATGTGTAATATTTCCAAAATATACCGTCTCTTATAATTTTTTTCAATACTAAGAACTGAAGCATTTTCAAAGTTAGGATAGTGACCTAAGTCAAAACAATGAGTGGATAATGCTGTTTTTTGTGAATTAACATATCTTAAGTCCGACTTATGTCCAGCAATTCTAGTCTTTAGTTTATTTTTTGTTGTACCAATATATACCTTATTGCAAAATAGAAAATAATTTAATAAAAAAGGGTCAAATAATCATTATTAAACTAATTAAAAATTCAATTTAAAACTAAAATAAATTTTTTGACCCCTCAAATTATTTTTTTTACTTAGAAACCTTTAAACTCATTTATCTCGGTAACTAAGCGTCCTAGGAGCAAAAGGGCTTTAATCTGTTATCACTAAAAAATAAAAAAAAATTAAAAATTCAATTTAAAATTAAAATAAATTTTTTGACCCCTCTAATTATTTTTTTTACTTAGAAACCTTTAAACTCATTTATCTCGGTAACTAAGCGTCCTAGGAGCAAAAGGGCTTTAATCTGTTATCACTACAAAAATAAAAAAAAATTAAAAATTCAATTTAAAATTAAAATAAATTTTTTGACCCCTCAAATTATTTTTTTTACTTTGAAACCTTTAAACTCATTTATCTCGGTATCTAAGCGTCCTAGGAGCAAAAGGGCTAATCTGTTATCACTAAAAAATAAAAAAAAATTAAAAATTCAATTTAAAATTAAAATAAATTTTTTGACCCCTCAAATTATTTTTTTTACTTAGAAACCTTTAAACTCATTTATCTCGGTAACTAAGCGTCCTAGGAGCAAAAGGGCTTTAATCTGTTATCACTACAAAAATAAAAAAAATTAAAAATTCAATTTAAAATTAAAATAAATTTTTTGACCCCTCAAATTATTTTTTTTTTACTTAGAAACCTTTAGACTCATTTATCTCGGTAACTAAGCGTCCTAGGAGCAAAAGGGCTTTAATCTGTTATCACTACAAAAATAAAAAAAATTAAAAATTCAATTTAAAATTAAAATAAATTTTTTGACCCCTCAAATTATTTTTTTTTTACTTAGAAACCTTTAAACTCATTTATCTCGGTAACTAAGCGTCCTAGGAGGAAAAGGGCTTTAATCTGTTATCACTAAAAAATAAAAAAAAATTAAAAATTCAATTTAAAATTAAAATAAATTTTTTGACCCCTCTAATTATTTTTTTTACTTAGAAACCTTTAAACTCATTTATCTCGGTATCTAAGCGTCCTAGGAGCAAAAGGGCTTTAATCTGTTATCACTACAAAAATAAAAAAAAATTAAAAATTCAATTTAAAATTAAAATAAATTTTTTGACCCCTCAAATTATTTTTTTTACTTTGAAACCTTTAAACTCATTTATGTCGGTAACTAAGCGTCCTAGGAGCAAAAGGGATTTAATCTGTTATCACTACAAAAATAAAAAAAAATTAAAAATTCAATTTAAAATTAAAATAAATTTTTTGACCCCTCAAATTATTTTTTTTACTTAGAAACCTTTAAACTCATTTATCTCGGTAACTAAGCGTCCTAGGAGCAAAAGGGCTTTAATCTGTTATCACTACAAAAATAAAAAAAAATTTAAAATTCAATTTAAAATTAAAATAAATTTTTTGACCCCTCAAATTATTTTTTTTTACTTAGAAACCTTTAAACTCATTTATCTCTGTAACTAAGCGTCCTAGGAGCAAAAGGGCTTTAATCTGTTATCACTACAAAAATAAAAAAAAATTAAAAATTCAATTTAAAATTAAAATAAATTTTTTGACCCCTCAAATTATTTTTTTTTACTTAGAAACTTTTAAACTCATTTATCTCGGTAACTAAGCGTCCTAGGAGCAAAAGGGCTTTAATCTGTTATCACTACAAAAATAAAAAAAATTAAAAATTCAATGTAAAATTAAAATAAATTTTTTGACCCCTCAAATTATTTTTTTTTTACTTAGAAACCTTTAAACTCATTTATCTCGGTAACTAAGCGTCCTAGGAGCAAAAGGGCTTTAATCTGTTATCACTACAAAAATAAAAAAAAATTAAAAATTCAATTTAAAATTAAAATAAATTTTTTGACCCCTCAAATTATTTTTTTTACTTAGAAACCTTTAAACTCATTTATCTCGGTAACTAAGCGTCCTAGGAGCAAAAGGGCTTTAATCTGTTATCACTACAAAAATAAAAAAAAATTTAAAATTCAATTTAAAATTAAAATAAATTTTTTGACCCCTCAAATTATTTTTTTTCACTTAGAAACCTTTAAACTCATTTATCTCGGTAACTAAGCGTCCTAGGAGCAAAAGGGATTTAATCTATTATCACTACAAAAATAAAAAAAAAAAATTAAAAATTCAATTTAAAATTAAAATTAAAATAAATTTTTTGACCCCTCAAATTATTTTTTTTACTTAGAAACCTTTAAACTCATTTATCTCGGTAACTAAGCGTCCTAGGAGCAAAAGGGCTTTAATCTGTTATCACTACAAAAATAAAAAAAATTAAAAATTCAATTTAAAATTAAAATAAATTTTTTGACCCCTCAAATTATTTTTTTTTTACTTGGAAACTTTTAGACTCATTTATCTCGGTAACTAAGCGTCCTAGGAGCAAAAGGGCTTTAATCTGTTATCACTACAAAAATAAAAAAAATTAAAAATTCAATTTAAAATTAAAATAAATTTTTTGACCCCTCAAATTATTTTTTTTTTTACTTAGAAACCTTTAAACTCATTTATCTCGGTAACTAAGCGTCCTAGGAGCAAAAGGGCTTTAATCTGTTATCACTACAAAAATAAAAAAAATTAAAAATTCAATTTAAAATTAAAAATAATTTTTTTACCCCTCAAATTATTTTTTTTACTTAGAAACCTTTAAACTCATTTATCTCGGTAACTAAGCGTCCTAGGAGCAAAAGGGCTTTAATCTGTTATCACTACAAAAATAAAAAAAATAAAAATTCAATTATTTTCTATTTTCTTAAGCTTTGGGTCCTTATATTTTTTAATAATATATTATTTCAATATTTCGGTACTTTCTGCGTACCTTCTTCAGGAAACAAAATTAATATATAACCAAAATAATAAAATTAATTAACAATTGAAAAAATTTTTTGTCATAATGAAGTTAAAAAACAATGTTTCAAAAAATTTTCAAAAAACAAAAATATAAAAAAAGTGTTTTGTGTTACATACATATATTAAGAACAAAAACATTTATGTTATTTTGTGAATTAAGTGTCTGTATATATGAGCGACATTATCTGTATCTGCTTTAAAATTAATTCTTTTAGTCAATGGAGTATTTACAATGTGTAATATTTCCAAAATATACCGTCTCTTATAATTTTTTTCAATACTAAGAACTGAAGCATTTTCAAAGTTAGGATAGTGACCTAAGTCAAAACAATGAGTGGATAATGCTGTTTTTTGTGAATTAACATATCTTAACTCCGACTTATGTCCAGCAATTCTAGTCTTTAGTTTATTTTTTGTTGTACCAATATATACCTTATTGCAAAATAGAAAATAATTTAATAAAAAAGGGTCAAATAATCATTATTAAAATAATTAAAAATTCAATATAAAATTAAAATAAATTTTTAGACCCCTCAAATTATTTTTTTTACTTAGAAACCTTTAAACTCATTTATCTCGGTAACTAAGCGTCCTAGGAGCAAAAGGGCTTTAATCTGTTATCACTACAAAAATAAAAAAAAATTAAAAATTCAATTTAAAATTAAAATAAATTTTTTGACCCCTCAAATTATTTTTTTTACTTTGAAACCTTTAAACTCATTTATGTCGGTAACTAAGCGTCCTAGGAGCAAAAGGGATTTAATCTGTTATCACTACAAAAATAAAAAAAAAATTAAAAATTCAATTTAAAATTAAAATAAATTTTTTGACCCCTCAAATTATTTTTTTTACTTAGAAACCTTTAAACTCATTTATCTCGGTAACTAAGCGTCCTAGGAGCAAAAGGGCTTTAATCTGTTATCACTACAAAAATAAAAAAAAAATTAAAAATTCAATTTAAAATTAAAATAAATTTTTTGACCCCTCTAATTATTTTTTTTACTTAGAAACCTTTAAACTCATTTATCTCGGTAACTAAGCGTCCTAGGAGCAAAAGGGCTTTAATCTGTTATCACTACAAAAATAAAAAAAAATTAAAAATTCAATTTAAAATTAAAATAAATTTTTTGACCCCTCAAATTATTTTTTTTACTTTGAAACCTTTAAACTCATTTATGTCGGTAACTAAGCGTCCTAGGAGCAAAAGGGCTTTAATCTGTTATCACTACATAAATAAAAAAAAATTAAAAATTCAATTTAAAATTAAAATAAATTTTTTGACCCCTCTAATTATTTTTTTTACTTAGAAACCTTTAAACTCATTTATCTCGGTAAC
This sequence comes from Gymnosoma rotundatum, assembly GCA_916610165.2. Taxonomy (NCBI): domain Eukaryota; kingdom Metazoa; phylum Arthropoda; class Insecta; order Diptera; family Tachinidae; genus Gymnosoma; species Gymnosoma rotundatum. The sequence continues at coordinate 100,807,976 of OU744336.1, read as the reverse complement.
TAAGCGTCCTAGGAGCAAAAGGGCTTTAATCTGTTATCACTACAAAAATAAAAAAAAATTAAAAATTCAATTTAAAATTAAAATAAATTTTTTGACCCCTCAAATTATTTTTTTTACTTAGAAACCTTTAAACTCATTTATCTCGGTAACTAAGCGTCCTAGGAGCAAAAGGGCTTTAATCTGTTATCACTACATAAATAAAAAAAAATTAAAAATTCAATTTAAAATTGAAATAAATTTTTGACCCCTCAAATTATTTTTTTTTACTTAGAAACCTTTAAACTCATTTATCTCGGTAACTCAGCGTCCTAGGAGCAAAAGGGCTTTAATCTGTTATCACTACAAAAATAAAAAAAATTTAAAATTCAATTTAAAATTAAAAAAAATTTTTTGACCCCTCAAATTATTTTTTTTTTACTTAGAAACCTTTAAACTCATTTATCTCGGTAACTAAGCGTCCTAGGAGCAAAAGGGCTTTAATCTGTTATCACTAAAAAATAAAAAAAAATTAAAAATTCAATTTAAAATTAAAATAAATTTTTTGACCCCTCTAATTATTTTTTTTACTTAGAAACCTTTAAACTCATTTATCTCGGTAACTAAGCATCCTAGGAGCAAAAGGGCTTTAATCTGTTATCACTACAAAAATAAAAAAAATTAAAAATTAAATTTAAAATTAAAAAAAATTTTTTGACCCCTCAAATTATTTTTTTTTTACTTAGAAACCTTTAAACTCATTTATCTCGGTAACTAAGCGTCCTAGGAGCAAAAGGGCTTTAATCTGTTATCACTAAAAAATAAAAAAAAATTAAAAATTCAATTTAAAATTAAAATAAATTTTTTGACCCCTCTAATTATTTTTTTTACTTAGAAACCTTTAAACTCATTTATCTCGGTATCTAAGCGTCCTAGGAGCAAAAGGGCTTTAATCTGTTATCACTACAAAAATAAAAAAAAATTAAAAATTCAATTTAAAATTAAAATAAATTTTTTGACCCCTCAAATTATTTTTTTTACTTTGAAACCTTTAAACTCATTTATCTCGGTATCTAAGCGTCCTAGGAGCAAAAGGGCTTTAATCTGTTATCACTAAAAAATAAAAAAAAAATTAAAAATTCAATTTAAAATTAAAATAAATTTTTTGACCCCTCTAATTATTTTTTTTACTTAGAAACCTTTAAACTCATTTATCTCGGTATCTAAGCGTCCTAGGAGCAAAAGGGCTTTAATCTGTTATCACTACAAAAATAAAAAAAATTAAAAATTCAATGTAAAATTAAAATAAATTTTTTGACCCCTCAAATTATTTTTTTTTTACTTAGAAACCTTTAAACTCATTTATCTCGGTAACTAAGCGTCCTAGGAGCAAAAGGGCTTTAATCTGTTATCACTACAAAAATAAAAAAAAATTAAAAATTCAATTATTTTCTATTTTCTTAAGCTTTGGGTCCTTATATTTTTTAATAATATTTTATTTCAATATTTCGGTACTTTCTGTGTACCTTCTTCAGGAAACAAAATTAATATATAACCAAAATAATAAAATTAATTAACAATTGAAAAAATTTTTTGTCATAATGAAGTTAAAAAACAATGTTTCAAAATATTTTCAAAAAACAAAAATATAAAAAAAGTGTTTTGTGTTACATACATATATTAAGAACAAAAACATTTATGTTATTTTGTGAATTAAGTGTCTATATATATGAGCGACATTATCTGTATCTGCTTTAAAATTAATTCTTTTAGTCAGTGGAGTATTTACAATGTGTAATATTTCCAAAATATACCGTCTCTTATAATTTTTTTCAATACTAAGAACTGAAGCATTTTCAAAGTTAGGATAGTGACCTAAGTCAAAACAATGAGTGGATAATGCTGTTTTTTGTGAATTAATATATCTTAAGTCCGACTTATGTCCAGCAATTCTAGTCTTTAGTTTATTTTTTGTTGTACCAATATATACCTTATTGCAAAATAGAAAATAATTTAATAAAAAAGGGTCAAATAATCATTATTAAACTAATTAAAAATTCAATTTAAAACTAAAATAAATTTTTTGACCCCTCAAATTATTTTTTTTACTTAGAAACCTTTAAACTCATTTATCTCGGTAACTAAGCGTCCTAGGAGCAAAAGGGCTTTAATCTGTTATCACTAAAAAATAAAAAAAAAATTAGAAATTCAATTTAAAATTAAAATAAATTTTTTGACCCCTCTAATTATTTTTTTTACTTAGAAACCTTTAAACTCATTTATCTCGGTAACTAAGCGTCCTAGGAGCAAAAGGGCTTTAATCTGTTATCACTACAAAAATAAAAAAAAATTAAAAATTCAATTTAAAATTAAAATAAATTTTTTGACCCCTCAAATTATTTTTTTTACTTTGAAACCTTTAAACTCATTTATCTCGGTATCTAAGCGTCCTAGGAGCAAAAGGGCTAATCTGTTATCACTAAAAAATAAAAAAAAATTAAAAATTCAATTTAAAATTAAAATTAAAATAAATTTTTTGACCCCTCAAATTATTTTTTTTACTTAGAAACCTTTAAACTCATTTATCTCGGTAACTAAGCGTCCTAGGAGCAAAAGGGCTTTAATCTGTTATCACTACAAAAATAAAAAAAATTAAAAATTCAATTTAAAATTAAAATAAATTTTTTGACCCCTCAAATTATTTTTTTTTACTTAGAAACCTTTAGACTCATTTATCTCGGTAACTAAGCGTCCTAGGAGCAAAAGGGCTTTAATCTGTTATCACTACAAAAATAAAAAAAATTAAAAATTCAATTTAAAATTAAAATAAATTTTTTGACCCCTCAAATTATTTTTTTTTTACTTAGAAACCTTTAAACTCATTTATCTCGGTAACTAAGCGTCCTAGGAGCAAAAGGGCTTTAATCTGTTATCACTACAAAAATAAAAAAAAATTAAAAATTCAATTTAAAATTAAAAATAATTTTTTTACCCCTCAAATTATTTTTTTTACTTAGAAACCTTTAAACTCATTTATCTCGGTAACTAAGCGTCCTAGGAGCAAAAGGGTTTTAATCTGTTATCACTACAAAAATAAAAAAAAAATTAAAAATTCAATTATTTTCTATTTTCTTAAGCTTTGGGTCCTTATATTTTTTAATAATATTTTATTTCAATATTTCGGTACTTTCTGCGTACCTTCTTCAGGAAACAAAATTAATATATAACCAAAATAATAAAATTAATTAACAATTGAAAAAATTTTTTGTCATAATGAAGTTAAAAAACAATGTTTCAAAAAATTTTCAAAAAACAAAAATATAAAAAAAGTGTTTTGTGTTACATACATATATTAAGAACAAAAACATTTATGTTATTTTGTGAATTAAGTGTCTGTATATATGAGCGACATTATCTGTATCTGCTTTAAAATTAATTCTTTTAGTCAATGGAGTATATACCGTCTCTTATAATTTTTTTCAATACTAAGAACTGAAGCATTTTCAAAGTTAGGATAGTGACCTAAGTCAAAACAATGAGTGGATAATGCTGTTTTTTGTGAATTAACATATCTTAAGTCCGACTTATGTCCAGCAATTCTAGTCTTTAGTTTATTTTTTGTTGTACCAATATATACCTTATTGCAAAATAGAAAATAATTTAATAAAAAAGGGTCAAATAATCATTATTAAACTAATTAAAAATTCAATTTAAAATTAAAATAAATTTTTTGACCCCTCAAATTATTTTTTTTACTTAGAAACCTTTAAACTCATTTATCTCGGTAACTAAGCGTCCTAGGAGCAAAAGGGCTTTAATCTGTTATCACTACAAAAATAAAAAAAAATTAAAAATTCAATGTAAAATTAAAATAAATTTTTTGACCCCTCAAATTATTTTTTTTTTTTACTTAGAAACCTTTAAACTCATTTATCTCGGTAACTAAGCGTCCTAGGAGCAAAAGGGCTTTAATCTGTTATCACTACAAAAATAAAAAAAAATTAAAAATTCAATTTAAAATTAAAATAAATTTTTTGACCCCTCAAATTATTTTTTTTACTTAGAAACCTTTAAACTCATTTATCTCGGTAACTAAGCGTCCTAGGAGCAAAAGGGCTTTAATCTGTTATCACTACAAAAATAAAAAAAAATTAAAAATTCAATTTAAAATTAAAATAAATTTTTTGACCCCTCAAATTATTTTTTTTCACTTAGAAACCTTTAAACTCATTTATCTCGGTAACTAAGTGTCCTAGGAGCAAAAGGGATTTAATCTGTTATCACTACAAAAATAAAAAAAAAATTAAAAATTCAATTTAAAATTAAAATTAAAATAAATTTTTTGACCCCTCAAATTATTTTTTTTACTTAGAAACCTTTAAACTCATTTATCTCGGTAACTAAGCGTCCTAGGAGCAAAAGGGCTTTAATATGTTATCACTAAAAAATAAAAAAAAAATTAAAAATTCAATTTAAAATTAAAATAAATTTTTTGACCCCTCTAATTATTTTTTTTACTTAGAAACCTTTAAACTCATTTATCTCGGTATCTAAGCGTCCTAGGAGCAAAAGGGCTTTAATCTGTTATCACTACAAAAATAAAAAAAATTAAAAATTCAATTTAAAATTAAAATAAATTTTTTGACCCCTCAAATTATTTTTTTTACTTAGAAACCTTTAAACTCATTTATCTCGGTAACTAAGCGTCCTAGGAGCAAAAGGGCTTTAATCTGTTATCACTACAAAAATAAAAAAAATTAAAAATTCAATGTAAAATTAAAATAAATTTTTTGACCCCTCAAATTATTTTTTTTTTACTTAGAAACCTTTAAACTCATTTATCTCGGTAACTAAGCGTCCTAGGAGCAAAAGGGCTTTAATCTGTTATCACTACAAAAATAAAAAAAAATTAAAAATTCAATTTAAAATTAAAATAAATTTTTTGACCCCTCAAATTATTTTTTTTACTTAGAAACCTTTAAACTCATTTATCTCGGTAACTAAGCGTCCTAGGAGCAAAAGGGCTTTAATATGTTATCACTAAAAAATAAAAAAAAAATTAAAAATTCAATTTAAAATTAAAATAAATTTTTTGACCCCTCTAATTATTTTTTTTACTTAGAAACCTTTAGACTCATTTATCTCGGTAACTAAGCGTCCTAGGAGCAAAAGGGCTTTAATCTGTTATCACTACAAAAATAAAAAAAATTAAAAATTCAATTTAAAATTAAAATAAATTTTTTGACCCCTCAAATTATTTTTTTTTTTACTTAGAAACCTTTAAACTCATTTATCTCGGTAACTAAGCGTCCTAGGAGCAAAAGGGCTTTAATCTGTTATCACTACAAAAATAAAAAAAATTAAAAATTCAATTTAAAATTAAAAATAATTTTTTTACCCCTCAAATTATTTTTTTTACTTAGAAACCTTTAAACTCATTTATCTCGGTAACTAAGCGTCCTAGGAGCAAAAGGGTTTTAATCTGTTATCACTACAAAAATAAAAAAAAAATTAAAAATTCAATTATTTTCTATTTTCTTAAGCTTTGGGTCCTTATATTTTTTAATAATATTTTATTTCAATATTTCGGTACTTTCTGCGTACCTTCTTCAGGAAACAAAATTAATATATAACCAAAATAATAAAATTAATTAACAATTGAAAAAATTTTTTGTCATAATGAAGTTAAAAAACAATGTTTCAAAAAATTTTCAAAAAACAAAAATATAAAAAAAGTGTTTTGTGTTACATACATATATTAAGAACAAAAACATTTATGTTATTTTGTGAATTAAGTGTCTGTATATATGAGCGACATTATCTGTATCTGCTTTAAAATTAATTCTTTTAGTCAATGGAGTATTTACAATGTGTAATATTTCCAAAATATACCGTCTCTTATAATTTTTTTCAATACTAAGAACTGAAGCATTTTCAAAGTTAGGATAGTGACCTAAGTCAAAACAATGAGTGGATAATGCTGTTTTTTGTGAATTAACATATCTTAAGTCCGACTTATGTCCAGCAATTCTAGTCTTTAGTTTATTTTTTGTTGTACCAATATATACCTTATTGCAAAATAGAAAATAATTTAATAAAAAAGGGTCAAATAATCATTATTAAACTAAATAAAAATTCAATTTAAAATTAAAATAAATTTTTTGACCCCTCAAATTATTTTTTTTACTTAGAAACCTTTAAACTCATTTATCTCGGTAACTAAGCGTCCTAGGAGCAAAAGGGCTTTAATCTGTTATCACTACAAAAATAAAAAAAAATTAAAAATTCAATGTAAAATTAAAATAAATTTTTTGACCCCTCAAATTATTTTTTTTTTTTACTTAGAAACCTTTAAACTCATTTATCTCGGTAACTAAGCGTCCTAGGAGCAAAAGGGCTTTAATCTGTTATCACTACAAAAATAAAAAAAAATTAAAAATTCAATTTAAAATTAAAATAAATTTTTTGACCCCTCAAATTATTTTTTTTACTTAGAAACCTTTAAACTCATTTATCTCGGTAACTAAGCGTCCTAGGAGCAAAAGGGCTTTAATCTGTTATCACTACAAAAATAAAAAAAAATTAAAAATTCAATTTAAAATTAAAATAAATTTTTTGACCCCTCAAATTATTTTTTTTCACTTAGAAACCTTTAAACTCATTTATCTCGGTAACTAAGTGTCCTAGGAGCAAAAGGGATTTAATCTGTTATCACTACAAAAATAAAAAAAAAATTAAAAATTCAATTTAAAATTAAAATTAAAATAAATTTTTTGACCCCTCAAATTATTTTTTTTCCTTAGAAACCTTTAAACTCATTTATCTCGGTAACTAAGCGTCCTAGGAGCAAAAGGGCTTTAATCTGTTATCACTACAAAAATAAAAAAAATTAAAAATTCAATTTAAAATTAAAATAAATTTTTTGACCCCTCAAATTATTTTTTTTTTACTTAGAAACCTTTAAACTCATTTATCTCGGTAACTAAGCGTCCTAGGAGCAAAAGGGCTTTAATCTGTTATCACTACAAAAATAAAAAAAAATTTAAAATTCAATTTAAAATTAAAATAAATTTTTTGACCCCTCAAATTATTCTTTTTTTACTTAGAAACCTTTAAACTCATTTATCTCGGTAACTAAGCGTCCTAGGAGCAAAAGGGCTTTAATCTGTTATCACTACAAAAATAAAAAAAAATTAAAAATTCAATTTAAAATTAAAAATAATTTTTTTACCCCTCAAATTATTTTTTTTACTTAGAAACCTTTAAACTCATTTATCTCGGTAACTAAGCGTCCTAGGAGCAAAAGGGCTTTAATCTGTTATCACTACAAAAATAAAAAAAAATTAAAAATTCAATTATTTTCTATTTTCTTAAGCTTTGGGTCCTTATATTTTTTAATAATATTTTATTTCAATATTTCGGTACTTTCTGCGTACCTTCTTCAGGAAACAAAATTAATATATAACCAAAATAATAAAATTAATTAACAATTGAAAAAATTTTTTGTCATAATGAAGTTAAAAAACAATGTTTCAAAAAATTTTCAAAAAACAAAAATATAAAAAAAGTGTTTTGTGTTACATACATATATTAAGAACAAAAACATTTATGTTATTTTGTGAATTAAGTGTCTGTATATATGAGCGACATTATCTGTATCTGCTTTAAAATTAATTCTTTTAGTCAATGGAGTATTTACAATGTGTAACATTTCCAAAATACACCGTCTCTTATAATTTTTTTCAATACTAAGAACTGAAGCATTTTCAAAGTTAGGATAGTGACCTAAGTCAAAACAATGAGTGGATAATGCTGTTTTTTGTGAATTAACATATCTTAAGTCCGACATATGTCCAGCAATTCTAGTCTTTAGTTTATTTTTTGTTGTACCAATATATACCTTATTGCAAAATAGAAAATAATTTAATAAAAAAGGGTCAAATAATCATTATTAAACTAATTAAAAATTCAATTTAAATTTTAAAAAAATTTTTTGACCCCTCAAATTATTTTTTTTTTTTTACTTAGAAACCTTTAAACTCATTTATCTCGGTAACTAAGCGTCCTAGGAGCAAAAGGGCTTTAATCTCTTAACTTAAGATAAACGTAATTTTTTCCCAAAAACTCAATTTTCTTATATGAAAATACTTTTAAATTACCTATCCTTCTTCTCTACCTAATATTTTTTAGTTGAAACCTTTAAAAATAAAATTAATTTTACCATTCCTTACATTTCATTGAATTTCCCTCTCCCTAATATTTCATATGAATTCCCCTCTTCCTAATATTTTATAATTTCCCACCCCACCCCCTCCCTACCTCTAACACTGAGAACTAACAACTTTTTCCAAGACGAGAATCGAACCAGCATCCTTCGTTTTGAAATTCTATGCTCTAGCTACAATGCCACGGGGCCACTTGTCTTTTTGTGTTAAAATCATCATATTAAAGTCTATTTTTAGTAGCAACTTTTTGTTGTTATTCAATGATGCCCTCTATCGTTTTCTACGAACAACGTTCATGTCAGTGATGACATTTGTTTGCATTTATTACATCTTTTGTAACTTTTAAGGGCTCCACTAAACATATTTGGTACATTTAGATAAATTTTCATAAACACACAAAATAAAGTAATATTACTGAAAAAAAAACTCTTTTTCATTATAGTGGAAAGAACTGCGAGTTTTAAAATTTTATAATTTTTACTTGAAAGCTTCATCATTATAATATGATACACAATTTTCATTATAATCGTATTTTTTTTCCTTTTATAGACCCAAGTTAAAATTGTTTCTCTGTAAAAAAAATTAATTCCGATATTAAAAATTTATTTTTAATTTTATAAAAATGTTAGTGTTAAGCTGTTTTTACCTGGTTTGGCTTTAGTTCAGGTTTGTATTGTAACTTATTAAGAAAAATTACAAATATACGCGGTATTTTTTTAAAGAAAACAATACAAATTAGAATGTAATGCAGTATGTTATTTATTACCATACTAAATCCGTCATTAGCATTCTTCGCACTCTACTTTTGGTTGTATACGTTGTAAACCAAACAATTTTGTAAATAGGAACATGAAGAATATATAAAATAGAAAATAGAAAACTACGTTTAAACAAATTTTCGTAACTTTTAATAAACACACATTAAAAAAAAACTCGTTTCATTATTGAACTAGAAAGAACTTCTATGATAGTCGTTTTTTTAACATATCAATTCGGTTTCAACACATTTGCTAGTAAAATCCCATATAATAAAAAGTTCAAAATAAACGAAAAATATTGTTGCTAAAATAGTACGACTACCTCAATTTAGAAAAAGTCGTTTTAATCGTTTTAATGTCTTAAAGTTTATGTTGCGTACAAACCTTTGTTTAAACATTTTAATTTACACTTCCAAGCTTAATTTTATTTTTCATTTTCCCACCCGTGAGTAAAGAGAAACAACTGAAACTTACAATGAATTGAACACCTTACCGAATTTAATGCTGATACAATAACTACGTTAATAATGGCTGAAGAAAATTTTAAAAACCTTCAAAACTAGTACCTACTAATTAAATATTCAGCCCAATCATGAATATTCTTTTGGAATTTCTTCCTCACGGAAAAAGTACTTCTCGAGAAAAGATTCCTCCAGTTATGAATTCCGTGAAAACAAAATAATAAAAAAGTGATTTGAAGGGAGTTATTTCATTTATTTAAATATAATCTTATATATAATATAATCTTATATATAATATAATCTTTATAATTCATAAAACCTACTTTTTTCCCTAAATTTTTTTTCACTTGACTGCGGAAAAAAGGAAAAAATTTATAATGGGAGAAAAGGAAAAAGATAAAAAACTCACACGGAATTTTTGTTTATAATTGGGCTGATTTATAAACCTCTGTGAATTTTCAAAGAGGAATCAAAGGCATAAAATGTATTAATATTTAAATTAACGTTTTCATGTGTTTTTCTAACGTTGATAGTTTTAAATTGTTTTGTTTCCTTTTATTTATTTAATATATTATTTATGGAAATTTTAAAATTTATTTATGGAAATTTTAAAATCTAAATTTTTCATGAAAAAATTAAATTTTTAAAAAAAAAGCGTCCATGTATTGTTAAATGTTATTATATGCCAGGAGCAGGAGTTTTAGTCTTTCTTATAGAAAAATCTTCAGAAATTCGAAAATAAATGGTCAAAATCGTTTTAGGAATTTGAAGCTAACGTCAAAAAACCGTCAGAGATTAATATGTATGATTATATTATTAGTCTTTTGATTTGATTCGTTTGGCCCATAATGGTCCGTTAAATATAATAATTTGTTTTTTTCAATATGAAAATTTATTATTTGGAATCTTTTTGATGTTAATTTACTTTATTTATATTTGAAGGAATAAAACACGAATAAAGTAAATTAAATGAATTGCAAAGTGCCTGTGCATAAAAATAAATTATCGTAGTGTTTTTGATATTTTGTTTTTCATCCTCTTTCAACTGTATATAAGATCCGAAAAAAATTCTGCCGTATACAGGGGAGAAAGAAAAATAGAATTACTGTTGGTTATTGTTATTTTTGCTTAAACTTTGATTTTTGTCTTTGCTTTATTGTTTGGACAAAAATCTTTAGTTTATTTAAAATGTTTGTCAGAAGTTTCCTCAAGAGTTAAGTAAGCGATAACGAAATGGCCATCGAGACGTGCTTTGACCCTCTATAATCAATATCGGTAATTAATTAATCGGGATAATTAAATAAAAAATAGCACGAAGTTTGTATAAAATTTAAATTAAAAATGTTTTTCTTTTCTTTCTTTTATTTATTTATTTGTGTTTGTATTCTTTTTCTTACATTTATATTTTCTAATAATATTTTTTGCCACATCGAGTCAGCTTTGATATTAGCAACAAAAATAAATACATATGTATGTACATTTTAGAGCGTGGGATAATTTTTTAATTCGAACAACTACAATGGTTTTTTTTCAATTTCAATATATACATATGTAAGTAAATATGTTCCTTCTGAAGAATATTTTAGAACACTGTTGAACACTTTACACTTGAGTGCACCAAATAATCGTCAAGATATATGAATTCTTAAAAAAAAATCATTAAACGTCAATATGTAATATTTATGAAAAAAAAAATCGTCAAAATGATGCAAACTCATCACATCTAACACCGCTGACCAGGAGTGAGCTGTACCCTCAAAAGTTATATTTATTTATTTTTTGGTATATTTGTTTGAACTGGGACTCAAATCTCTTTAGTTAATTAAAAAAAAAAAATCATTAATTTTTTTTCTTGGCTGTGATTAGAACCATGGCTCTTCGGTTTATAAGTTGGCACTCTATTCATACACAATTTTCTACCATCACATTTGCAATAATTTTGTACTGAAACTGCTTATTTTTTTGTTAATTAAATCTAAGTTTTAGCTCAACAAAGTTTGAAATGCTGCGTATAAAAGGTTTTGACATTAAATATTTTTCAAAGATTATGAGAATTTCCCATTATATTTTTTGTAAAAAAAAAGTCACTGGCGACGTTGTTTGCTACATACGTCACATGTTTACAAATATTTGATAAAAGAAATTTTTGTAACATCAAAGAAAATTCAAATATTTGGCACTTAAAAGAATATTAAAACAATATTATTTTGTTATTTTTCTTAAATTTAGCTTGGGCACTATGCAGCAAAAGAACTTAAAACAACAGAAATTTGGTTTAGAATCATCTAGCTTTGCAAGTGTTTTTGTTTTTTAAGAATTAAAAGTAAACAAGCCAGTAATGAAACATTCAATGCAATGTACTTTTTTCCGGTACAATTTTATGTACAATTAAAAATAAATTATACACATGAATGAAACTTATACTGCGTTTCCACTGGCTTGAAATCAACTAGGTTTGAGAAAAACACTTCGAAGTGTTTCCATTGAGCTGAAGTGTTTTGTAAATTCGAATTTATGACGTTACACTGACATATTTTTGCGTAAAAGAAAAAAAAACTATGTTATTTTTTGTAAAAAATTAATTTTTGTTTTTATATATTTTTCTTCTTATATTTTTTAAACACTTTTTTTTAACAAAAAACATTATTGCTTTCAAACATTTAAAAGTATTTGTCACTTTTTCGATAAAAACATCCAATATGAATAGATAACTCGGAGTTGAACTTGAATATCCTAGACACATCACAGTGTTGCAAAGGCAAAATTTGTTCGAAAAAATTAATTTTCGATATGATTTCAAACAAATCAAGTGATTTAAGTGGTTTTTGTAGCATGTAAAATGTATGGAAAATCAAGTAAAAAAACACTTGATTTGAGCAAATCAAGTGTTTTAGACAAAATCACGTCAATAGAAACGCACTATTAGATTATTTTTAATGTAAATACATATAAATTAAATAAGAATAATTTATTATGATGCGCTTTAATATCATAAACAGTTTTAAAAATTAACTAGTAATTAAAAAACTTTGAAATATAATATGGAATATATTTTCGTTATTTGGCTAATTATAGTATAATTTTCAATATTTTCGTGTGATTGACATCATTTTGCTGGCTTATATGGGTCTATTGTTTTATATATTTTTTCCCTCTAGTACATTTACTTCAAAAATGGTACTATTTAATGGTCATACTGTACAGTTTTTAAGTCTTACATATCATTTCCAAAGCCGCAGCAATTTACTTTGCTAATTTTTGCTAGTAAAGCTTACATTTCATTTTTTACATTTAGGAGAATAACTTTGTAAATTTTTGTTTTACTCTCTCATTGCTAGTTTTTGCTAGTAAAGTTACTGAACAGACCTATTATTGTATTATTTACTAGGAGTGTCCATGTAATTTCTATTTTTCTTAAAATTCGAATTTAAAAATATGTGTTTTTAAACATAATAAGGGTTATGTAATTCTGTAGACAGTGTTAAAAATTTTCCAAAATAAAATGTTCTGACATCTGATTTAGTACCATTATACCGGTAAAGTTGGGTGCTTTCACAATTGTATCTCTATGTCCTTTACGAAATGACTTATATTGAAACCAAGGTTATAAAGGACGAAATTTTGTTTCGATAAAAAAAATTTCGATAAAAATTCCAAAAATAGGGGTTTTGCACTCCAAATCGATTGCTATCCACACCACTATCAAAATTTTTTTAAATCATCGAGCCATAAGAAGACAGATTTGAAATAACATTAAACTTAAAATATATTTTGAACTAGCAGTTCCCACTACTTCGTCTGCGTTTCTTTTCTAATGTTCTATAAATTCAAATGTAATGTTTTTAAGTATTTATTGCAGAGTTCTGTAGACAGTGTCAAAATTTTATACGGGTAAAATTGGGTACTTATACATTGGTATCTCTAGTTTCTCTACGAAATGACATATTTTTATGAGAAAAGGTATTCTATATTTAAGCCAAGGGTGAGCTCCAATTTTTTCACTTGATGTTTTTTCCTTACTGTTTAATTCTATATCGTCTCATGTATTTATTTTTTTTTTATTGGATATACTTAATTGTTCCAAATGACATGAAATCAGAGAAGGCCTGCTGTCTCGAAGGACATAGACCGATCATGCTGATTTTCAATAGCACCTTTTTCGACACTATTAAAGTTAAAATATTAATTTCTGTTTTGTCAACAATAATGTTAAATGAAACTTAATGCAAATCTTTAGGTAATTGAACTTAAAAGAAAAAATGTTTAGTCAACAACAATGTTAATTGTCAACAACAATGGTTAATTAACTTAATATAAAATTGGGTTATAAAATAAAGTGTTTAGTCAACAATAATAGTTATTGATTTTTAATACAGAAATTGTGCAATGTTTTTTTTTTTTAATAATAATAAGATAATAAAAACAATAAAAAAAAATAAAATTATGTTGATTAAATATCAACAATATTATTAGAAGAGAAAGTAAATTACAGAACATATACGTGTTACGGAATACACAAATTCTCACCAACAAACTCAAGGACATCAAAATCACTGAAAATACGAGACTCGTTTCCTTCGACATAAAGGATCAATACCCATGCACGAAACTTTGACTATCCTACGTTACGTACTTTCTAACTTATATGACAATAAATATATCAACAATATAATGGATATTTCAAAGACGATATTAAAACAAAACTACTTTAGTTTCAGTAATAACTTCTATTAACTATCCAATGGACTCGGCATGGGAAACCCAACGTCTTTAATTTTCACAGAGATTTTCATGCAACATTGCTACAGATACGTAGACAACATAATATGCATGCTAGAAAGAGACAGCGCCGAACAAGTTCTAACAGACATAAACACAATACATACAAAAATCACATACACAATAGAAAAATGGCAAGACAGAACTATACATTATCTTGACTATCCACAGTTCCTCAAACTATCCTACTCAACATAAACTCGCAGCATTTAGACATATGATCCACAGATTTAGAATAGTCCTACTTGCTTCATATAAATGTAACAAAAAACTCGACACAATCTACACTATAGTTAAAAATAACGGTTACAACCACGCTACCATCGACAAACTACTCAGACAATACAACACCAAAAACAAGAAGAAAGAAAACAAGGAAACAATCGATACGACATGACGACCATCTTTACTTACACAGGACCAGAAATATATAGATTAACTAACATTTCCAGAAAGAAGGTTTACAGACAACACTAAAAACGAGCAACACTTTACGCAAAAATCTCAAAACATCAACACAAACAACTGATAAATTTAGTACCAGCGGAGTATACAGACTTACTTGCACCTGCAACCATATATTCGTAGGACAAAATGGATGAACATTAAAAACAAGGTTTACAGAATACATACGATCATACAAACGGAAAAGGGATGACTCCAACTTCCCAATACACCTTAACATACGTGGACACGAACCAAGGGAAATAGATAACTGTATGACAGTATTACACCCAAGTAAAGAAGGATGAAGACTAGAAATTCTTGAAAACATGGAAATCTACAAAACACGAACGCTTGTGTTTTGTAGAATTCATTGTAAGTAGATATTATTAACGAACAGATAAACGCAACATCAGATATAATTTTTAAACCACTAAAATTAATAAAATATTCTTACAAACGAAAAATACCCAAAGATGGTCACACTTACCAACCCAATAATAAAAGCCGGAAATACTAAACTATTTACCCTAATAAATAGAAAAGATGTCAAGCAATCTAACTGTATAGTACCATTTAAACGGACAAAATTACCTAAACCCACCACCTTTTATTAACACTATCTATTTCAAACACTATCTCTTCAGTACTGGCAAAACAAACCCAATTAACTTTATTTAAAATAGTTTATGATAGTTTAAAACATCATAGTTAAAACATCAAAGCATGGTTTTGTTCTTTTAGTTTTTTGTGCGTATGTGTGTGTGTTCTTCTTGTGCGTAGCTAACTCCCTGCCGTAAGTGATTTTGTATTTGTTTAATTTATTTTTTGTAACATTCGTAGGATCACGTGGTCTGCCTGCCGTGATGTTCTTCTTTGTATTTTTTCAACATTCTCCCTTAAAATTAAGAAGCCTAAGGACCTCTTGTGTTTCTTAGCCACAGAAACATTTTTCCAAATTTAAAGGTTTCGATTTCATCACAATTTATTGCGTTATAAATTTTTGGAAAAAACTTTTTTTTTAATTTGTTTACCTTGATAAACAAAAAATTCAATATTTATTATGTAAACTGTAACTTTCAGACTAAAACTAATGTGTAATGTTCAGCCTATGCAAGATGTATTACAATAATTCTAGCGAAAAAAACCCGACTTCAAAATAGATTTTATCTGTCTACCTATAACAGTATATCTTCAAATTTTATACTAGTTCAACTGTTCAATAGTTTGGCAATATACATCAAATTACAGCAACTACAGGGTCACCCTTTACTTTAAAAATTCAAATTATATTCTTGCTGTTGTGGTAGCTTTAGCAATCAGGTTCTGTGTAAAATCAAACCGTCTGTCTATAACGGTTCAATAGTATTCCCATATACATCAGATTATATCAAACGTTTTATTTAAAATCGACATTGGTTCAATTTACAAGCGTTTTCTATAACGGTTCAAAAGATAGTCCTATATAAGTAAATCTACAGTAATTATGGGACATACTTTAATTTCTAAATTCAAATTATAAACTCGTTGATATAGCGGACTTAGAAATACAGGTCGCTTTTAAGTTTCAGCATTCTGTCTATAATGGTTCAAAAGTACGCTCACACTTGAAATTACATCAACTATTGGAACACCCTTTCACTTCCAAATCCATATTGTATACTTGTTGTTATAGCGGACTTTTTCATGCAGGTTCGTTTTAATTTTCAAATATCTGTCTATAACTGTTAAAAAGTATGGCAATATACATCAAATTTAATCAACTATTGGCGCACGCTTTAAATTTTAATATAATACTTGTTAATATAACGGCCATAGCAATCGACATTCTGTCCAAATTGCAAGCGTTTGCCTATAACGGTTCAAAAGATATGCTCATATAAGTAAATCTTCATCAATTATGGGACACCCTTTAATTTCTTAATTCAAATTATAAACTCGTTAATATAGCGGATTTAGCAATACATCTCCCTTTTAAGTTTCAGCGTTCTGTCTATAACGGTTCAAAAGTTTGGTCACATACACAAAATTACATTAACTATTGGAACACCCTTTCACTTCCAAATCCATATTTTATTCCTGTTGTTATAGCGGACGTACCCATGCAGGTTCGTTTTAAATTTTAAATGTCTGTCTATAACTGTTAAAAAGTATGGCAATGTACATTAAATTAAATGAACTATTGGCGCACCCTTTAATGTATAATTTTTAATATTAATACTTGTTACTATACCGGCCATAGCAATCGATATTCTGTCCAAGTTGCATGCGTTTGTCTATAACGGTTCAAAAAATAGGCTCATATAAGCAAATCTTCATCAATTCTGGGACACCCTTTAATTACCAAATTTTAATTATAAATTCTTTGATATAGCGGATTTAGCAATACAGTTGCCTTTTAAGTTTCAGCGTTCTGTCTATAACGGTTCAAAAGTTTGGTCACATACACAAAATTACATTAACTATTGGAACACCCTTTAATTTCCAAATCCAAATTTTATATTTGCTGTTATAGCGGACTAAGGAATACAGGTTCGTTTTAAATTTCAAGCGTCTGTCTACAACTCTTCAAAAGTAAGGCCATATATGTCATATTTTTTGAACTATTGGCGCACCCTTTAATTTATAATTTGTAATATTAACACTTGTTACTATAACAGTCATAGCAATAGACAATCTCTCCAATTTGCAAGCGTTTGTCTATAACAGTTCAATAGATAGGCCCATATAAGTAAATTTACATCAATTTTGGGGCACCCTTTAATTTTTAGATTAATTTTTGTATAACTTTTTGTTATTGGGAGCTATAGTAATACGCAGTCATTTTAAATTATACAAAATCGCCCTTTACAATTTATAATACACGTAAAAAATATGTATGTTGTATGGGGACACCCTTTAATTTTTAAGATTATGAACTGTTTTTACAACGGGACTAATCTGTAAGCATAGTCTATCAAATTACCAAAAATTTTCAAAATCGGGTCAGAAATGACTGAGTTCTGGAGGCACAAATATAAAAAAAGCAATATTCAGCCGAATTGTATAACCTCCTTCGTTTTTTGAAATATTTTGTACCCGAATTGCGGCGCAAATCAAAGCACAGTAGATCGCAATGTACTAAAAGAATTAACGACGAAAATTGAAGCGTTTCAACAACTATGTGTTGGTATCACCGTACCTATGGTGTAAAGGCTCGTACCTACCGGAAACCTTGCGCACTTACCTCGGGTAATAAATGCAACTATAACAAACAATGACCACTTGTCATCAAAGAATCGGAAATATGTAAAATTACTGATGCTACCAAATCATACCGACTCCAAATAAAAGATAAAACTACTAATATTTCTAACCTTTTTGATTCCGGGGCAGACGTTTCGGTGGTGCCGAAATCACTACAAATTACCAAAATAAAACCAACGACAATGCAACTCTTTGCCGCCAATGGTTCACAGATTAAGTTCTACGGTAAAGTAAAAGTTAAATTCGGTCTTTAACGCGATTTTTTATGGACATTGTGGTGTAAGTTCAAACATAATAGGAGTCGGTTTTTTGTATCATTTTGATCTACTAATTGATCTCAGATACAAAAGACTAATCGAAAACTTAACTCAAGTGAACTCTATTGGTACCCTTAAACCAAGCAAAAAATTCATTAAATAAAGTCTTGCAATCTACTACGCCACGACGGGTGCAACAAGGAACACCTGTTGAGTCAGCTGTGGTACATTACATAGAAACAACAGGGGCCCTCGTTTTATCACGCCCAAGTCTTTTATCGCCTGAAAAATGGCAGCTGCTCGGGCGGACTTTGAAAAATTAATAGAGCTTGGAATATGCAGACCATCGAACAGCTGCTTGTCCAGTCCGTTGTAATGGTCAAAAAGCCTGATGGTACTTAGCGACCGTGTGGAGATTATAGGGCACTAAATACTATAACAGTACCAGATCGGGACCCTTTACCATATTTACACGATTTTGCAACTGTTTTTGCAAAATTCGAGTTCGGAATAATCGAAATCTCGTTTTTAGAACATAAAGTTACAGCAATGAGTGGAAGCTCTACAAAACTATAAAAAGCCTATACAGGTAAATAATCTCAAACGTTTTTTTAACAACCATAAGTTTTTACAGGCGATTTTTACCGAATGCCATTGGAACACAAGCGTCTCTACTAGCCATGATTCCCGGTAGTAAAAAAAAAACGATTTAACACAATTAATTTGGAATGACCGGACAACCACAGCATTTGAAGAATGCAAAAACCCATGATACACTGCTCAATCATCCAGCATGAGATGCAAAAATATCACTTTCGGTCGACGCATCAGATATTGCTGCTGGTGCCGCTTTGCACCAAATAGTTAATGAGCGCTTTAAACCACCTGGATTCTTTTCAAACAGTTTAACAAAAGCACAACTTCGCTATAGCGCTTACGATCATGAGGTCACTGCTATGTACTTAGGTATAGTGCACTTTAAGTATATGATGGAAGGACGCTCTTGCCACATTTATACCGATCATAATCCAATTACATATGCTGTTCGACAAAAACTGGAAAAATCTTACAACCGTCAGGCAAGACATCTAGATTATATAGCCCAGGCTACAACCGACATAAGGCACATACTCGTATCAGGAAAAGACAACATCAATGCAAATTTTCTTTGTCGAATATCAACAATAACAAGTAGTCCAGTTATTGATTTTGAAGAACTCGCTCGCCAACAAGAAACGGATAAAGAGCTCCAAGCTATACTCACCGGTAACTCACCTTATAAAATGCAACTGAAACGTTTTGCAATCCCCGGAAGAGAAAACAACTTATACTGCGATTGTTCCACAAAGCAATTACGAACATTATTTGCAATCGGAGAGATAGATTTTTAGAAGCAACACACAATATGTCACACCCGGGTACTAGGGCAACTGCTAAACTGATGACATGTCGATTCATTTGGCCAAATATTCGTGGAGATATCATACATTTCCCTCGCGCCTGCATACAATGTCAACGTGCAAGAGTTATCCGGCATACAAAAGCTCCTCTTCAACAATGCAGAGTGGTTGATAGCCGTTTTTCACACATCAACATCGACATCGTTAGACTTTTTCCGCCTAGCGAAGGTTATCGTTATTGTCTCACCATAATAGACAGATTTAGTTGATGGCCTGAGGCAACAACAGTAGCTCAAGAGTATCAATAGATAGACCCAAGCCTGCATATATCGTTAATGAGTCCCATCCTCCAGATAATAATGCAGCCCCACAAAATCCGAATTCAGTGGAGCCTTCAAGGGAACGCATGAAATTAACAGATCCTATATTGACTTCAACTCGCTTTGGTCGTCAGGTGAAACTCCCAGTAAGTTTTCTATGAGCTCGGTTTAGTCTATCCGGGTAGTACTGTGGCAACAATACGCGATTGCTGTTAAAATAATTAAGCGTGAAAGAATAACCTCAGAAACTTTTTTTCTCGTAAACCTTCGAGTGTACAACAGCATGGAGTCAATTCTATTCTTTTTGTAAAATTAGCATTAATACTAAAGGGATCTAATAAAGTGAACTAATAGCAATAGGACGATAATGCAATTTCATTAAATATATATACATAAACATGAATACAGGACCCCATACACTCAGAGCACAACCTAAAATTCATAAAGAAAACATACCAATCAGACCTGTAGTAAATTACAAACCTGCGCCTCCAAATAACTTGGCCAAACACCTCACCACATTTGTGTAGAAAGGAATTCTAGTGGAACTTAGTTCAAACGTTTCATCAGAACTAACACTATTTTTTTATTTCCTTTTTGTTCTTACAAGCACTTGAATCTGAAGAATAATCAATAGAATAAAACTAATCAATAGAATAAAACTCCTTGTATGCTTTAAAATAATGATTAATTAATATCTTTATTTTTCATGCTTATATACTAAATTGTTTTACAATAAAATTGCTTAGTAAGAAGAATACATTTTTGCAAAATTATTGAACCTATTTTTTTGTTATTAAAGTTAAAATATTAATTTCTGATTTGTCAACAATAATGTTAAATGAAACTTAATACAAATGTTTAAGTAATTGAACTTAAAAGAAAAAATGTTTGATGTAAAAGTGGGCTATAAAATAAAGTGTTTAGTCAACAATAATAGTTATTAAATTTAAATACGGAAATTGTGTAATGTTTTTTTTAATAACGATAAAATAATAAAAATAATAAAATTATGTTAATTAAGTATCAACATTCTCCCCCGCGTTGACCAACGGTCACTGGTGACAAATGATCATTAGGGTTGATGTTTGCAATGTCGATGGTAACAAGTCGGGGTAAGGGAACTGGTTAAGGTGTCGGTTGAACGATCCTATGAATTTTTCTTCCTTTATAAGTTGAGTATAGCTTGGCTATGATGATGGCTATTAAAATGATTAGGGAAATTAAAAGTGCAGTGTAGCTGACGGCATGGTGATGTTGGCTTTGGGACCTGATTAACTCTGGCAATCTTACAATAGTTTACTATTTAAGCTGTTTTTGTATGTTATTCAGTTGATTTAGATGGGTTTCAATCTGGTTGTTAGTATTATTAAGAATTCTTTTGATCTCTTGTGGAGTGCTAATTTGATCAATGTGCCTGAATTGAACGTATGAAGTATGCAAGCTATTTGATGCATCAAAGTGGCCGTGGATAGTGAGAGCGTTGGTTTTGATTATACAATTGGGTTTTATTTGCATTATTCCAGTGCTGAAATTTCTATGTTTGTTGTGGTAGCAAAAATCCATTAATTCGGATTTTTCAGTTGCGTCCATGTTGTGTTATCTGCCAGACGAGTAAGACTACAATTGGCTGTGTTAACTCTGTTGGGGATATTAATTTCACAGGAATTTATATCCTTTTTGAATCTAAGCTGCTTATTTTGTCATATATATGTATCCCTTGTTGCTATAGTGCAGCTTGACAAATTATCGGTTGTAAAAGCAATAATTTCATCTCTGTCCGGATTCACTGCTAAAAAAAAGTACATCTGATTTGATGGATAATAGTGAGTTTTTTCGTATTGTTGGTACCGGAGTTATCTTGAAAACTTCAAGGAACTGTTGATCGATCAGTGGCAACCTAATTTCGAAGAGAACTTCGACTTTTGTCACTGCTCCATTTGCCTTCATGTATAGTTGGACCAAATTATCTTCTTCAATTGGAAGCGTACGTTGTATTGGTAGATGTGCCTTCATTGTAGTTAATTCATGTCTTAGCTGATGTGGTGATAATAAAATTGGACTGATTCTTTCATGGTGAGCATCGGTTAGTACGTCGATAATCTCTTTTTCTACCCTTTGTAAGTTTAATGCTGTTAATGTTAATTGATTGGCAAGAAGTGATATTAGTTGTGTTTGGCTGAATTCTGAGAATTCCCTAGCAATTACATTTGTTTCATTGTTAATTATTGCAACAATCTCTGATAGTTGTTTTTGTGTGCTGACTTCGTCTTCTTTAATTATATTAATAGTGGAATCAATAATTGATGTTTGGTTTTTGAGTAATTTAAAAATATAATCTGTTTCGATCTTGGCCCTTTTAATGGTGTCTGACATTTCATTGGCATAGTCTGAGTCCAGCACTCCAAAAAGTGACCTTGCTACATTTCCAACAATGCTGAAAGCACCCCTTTTAACTCTTCTAGCGGCAAATAATTCCTTTTTCTCCAGAAATTCTTCTTTTACTTAATTGAAATTATTTATGAAAATGTTACATGTTGCCCGATGCATGATGGTTGAACATAATAAGTGTTGTAATGTGACTTATCCAGACTGAAAAATCTTTAACTCGGACAAAAAAGGTGCCAGATCATAGTATACCATGAGTTTGCATTCAGCTGTTGCTACCGATACCTTCAAAGTAAAGCCCTGGATCAGAGTTGAAGTTCTTTATCTCTACGGGACTGCCCATAACAGCTGGAATAAAAAGTATGGCTACTATCATGGTGAGTACGATAGAGTTGGTAATCGTCTTCGATTTTTTGGTGGGTGGAGTATCTTCTTCATCAACAGGTACTGGGCGAATAGGATTAGATAACCTAGATAAAGGTAATTCGTCTTAGTGAAGTAGCTGAGCTAATCTGTGAATAGGTCTTTTTATTCCTGCAGTTGTTTTTACATCTGCTACCCGAAGTTTTCTGTTATTTCCCTCGTGTGTTTGAAGGAGTCTTCCAAGTGGCCAGCTCATAACGGGTATATTGCCGTTTTCAGATGATGATTTCCACTTCTGTCTTTAATGCAGTTGGTGCAAATACTCGGCAGCCCACCGTTTCCAAAACTCATGCTTGAGTTGGGAGACGAGTTTCGATCTTGTGGCAAGAGAAACATTTGGTTGCACTGATCTACTATCCACTTGGGCTGTGAGTGGTTCTCCAATTAAGAAGTGTCCGGGAGTCAGCGCAGTTAGATCATTTGGATTAGATGATATCGGAGTTAGCGGACGAGAATTTAATATAGTTTCTTTTTCTATAATCACTGTCTCAAGCTCTTCGTGCGTTAGTGACGCTGTTGAAACACTTCGTAGTAAAAGTTGCTTAGCGGCCTTTACTGCTGCCTCCCATAAGCCTCCAAAGTGAGGGGCCCGAGGTGGAATAAATTTGAATTCGATGCCTCCTTTACTGCAAGCTTGGAGTTATTATTAATTATCGCTTGATTTAATTCTTCTAGCTGATTCCGCGTACCTATGAAGTTTTTAGCATTGTCGGAATATATGGTCTGGCACCGCCCTCCGCGGTTACAACTTCCAGGTGTACAGCCTTTGTTGAAAAACAGACAACAGCTATGTAAACTTTATGCGGTTTTTTACCCCTTATCTTAAAATGAACCCAAAACGGTCCGCAGTAGTCAACACCAGATGTGATAAATGGGCGTGATGGGGTTACCCTGCTTGCTGGTAGATCTCCCGTTATTTGCGAAAATAGTTTAGGTTTCGCTCTTGTACATCGTGCACAATTTTGGACTATATTTCTTGCCATTGATTTACCCTTGATGATCCAATATTGTTGTCTGGATATGGCCAATAATGATTGTGGGCCACAATGATAGTTTTTTTATGTAACATTGTGAGTATAAGTTTTGAAATTGAGTCGTCTAGGAATGGAGATAAACTGCTGAGTGAGCTGGACTTGCCCACTTGGTTTCTCTTCTTTAATTCAAATATTTCCTTCATGAAGTCGGAGGTCTGAACTGCTCGCATAATCATATACCGCGAATCATCCAGTTCTCTAGGACTCAGCGAAATGTGTTTTGGTCGAAATTCATTTTGCGTTTTTGAATTATTAATGAATCTTAGTACGTAACCCAAAACCTTCTGTAAAGTTATAAATGAATTTTTGTGGTGAATTTCGTATATAAAGCTATCGTTGCTTAATGCCATAGTTGCTGTAACAGGAACCAATTTCTTTTTCTTAACATCATTGGGAATTTCTTGATGTAAGTATTTCGATGGTCACGATTCCTCTCTTCTATGAAGAAAAAGTGGTCCATATAGCCACAAGTTACTTGCTGGCAGATCTACTGCACCAAGTCCTCTGGATAATATATAGGCTGGGTTGTGTTTTGATCGTACATGGCGCCAGTGTTCAGCTAAACTTAGTGACTGAATTGTTGATAACCTGTTGGCGACAAAGGTTTTGTATGAAGATGATTGTGAATATATCCATGACAGTATGATATCCGAATCAATCCATAAAAATGTAGCTTGGTCTTCAAACTGCAGGTCAGTTTTAAGTCTTTTAGCAAGCTGTTCTGCTAGAACTGCTGCACATAACTCTAGTCAAGGTAATGTCTGCTGTTTCAATGGTGCAACTCTTGATTTTGCACAAAGCATTCTTAAGACTTGCACGCATGTATGCAACTGCACCAAAAGCCTTCTAAGATGCATCTGCAAATACGTGAAGTTGAGTTTTTACTGGAATTTCGCCCTGGAATTTCTGTCGTGGTATCGTAAAATTGTTAAGATTCTCTAAATCACTTCTAAATGTGCTCCAAAATGCACCAAGGTCATTGGTTAACGGTTCATCCCAGTCTAATTCATGATGCCAAAGGTGCTGAAGAAATATTTTGGCCTTAACAATCACAGGAGCTAACAAACTAAGAGGATCAAATAGTCGTGCGAGATCTGAAGTTACTGTTCGTTTCGAGATTTGCTGATATTGGGTTAATTTGACTTTAACGCAAAAGTGATCGCTTTTAGGTAGCCAATATAATCCTAAGGTTTTTATTGAACTACCACTATTATTATCGAAATCTAAGTTAACCTCTTGGTCACCAGTTGGAATATTTTTTTAGCAAATGAGGATGGTTTGCGCACTATTTTTTTAAACTAAATTCATATTTATTAACATAATAATGAGTTCCTTTTATATCTCCACTGCTATGTTTAGGTTATCAGAACCCCCAAGGCCGTCATCCACATAGAAGTTTTCTTTTAGCATTTGAGAATCATACGGAAACTTGAGAGAATTCTCATTAGCTATTTTTGTAGACATCTCGTGGCCAGGTAAGGGGCTGCACGTGTCCCGTATGTTACGGTGTTGAGTTTGTAATAGGCAAGTGGCGATGACGGACCTTCCCTTCACATAATAAGTTGATATTGTTGATCATTTGGGTTAATAAATATTTGCCTGTACATTTTCTCGATATCGGTTGTAAAAACAAACTTTGGCAATCGAAACGAATTAAAATTGAAAATAGTTCACTTTGCACCACTGGACCAGTATACATTTGGTCATTTAATGAGTATCCAGTTGATGTTTTTGCTGATGTGTCAAACACTACCCGAAGGTTGCGTGTTCAAATCACATCGGGGTCACCAAAATGTGTAGAAAGGAATTCTAGTGGAACTTAGTTCAAACGTTTCATCAGAACTAACACTACTTTTTTATTTCCTTTTTATTCTTACAAGCACTTGAACCTGAAGAACGCTAATCAATGGAATAAAACACCTTGTATGCTTTAAAATAATGATTAATTAATTTCTTTATTTTTATGCTTATATACTAAATTGTTTCACAATAAAATTGCTTAGTAAGAAGAATACATTTTTGCAAAATTATTGGACTTATTTTTTTCTTATTAAAGTTAAAATATTAATTTCTGTTTTGTCAACAATAATGTTAAATGAAACTTAATGCAAATGTTTAGGTAATTGAACTTAAAAGAAAAAATGTTTAGTCAACAACAATGTTAATTGTCAAAAACAATGGTTAATTAACTTAATATAAAATTGGGTTATAAAATAAAGTGTTTAGTCAACAATAATAGTTATTGAATTTTAATACAGAAATTGTGCAATGTTTTTTTTAATAATGATAAGATAATAAAAACAATAAAAAAAAATAAAATTATGTTGATTAAATATCAACAATATTATTAGAAGAGAAAGTAAATTACAGAACATATACGTGTTACGGAATACACAAATTCTCACCAACAAACTCAAGGACATCAAAATCACTGAAAATACGAGACTCGTTTCCTTCGACATAAAGGATCAATACCCATGCACGAAACTTTGACTATCCTACGTTACGTACTTTCTAACTTATATGACAATAAATATATCAACAATATAATGGATATTTCAAAGACGATATTAAAACAAAACTACTTTAGTTTCAGTAATAACTTCTATTAACTATCCAATGGACTCGGCATGGGAAACCCAACGTCTTTAATTTTCACAGAGATTTTCATGCAACATTGCTACAGATACGTAGAAAACATAATATGCATGCTAGAAAGAGACAGCGCCGAACAAGTTCTAACAGACATAAACACAATACATACAAAAATTACATACACAATAGAAAAATGGCAAGACAGAACTATACATTATCTTGACTATCCACAGTTCCTCAAACATAGCTCGACCAGCAGAAGGCCTTCCACCAAGTGCCGGTTCATCCCAACGATATCGCAAAAACACGACATTTGGTCTTATAAACGCCGCTCAAACGTTTCAGCGCTTGGCAAACGATGTCTTCAGAGGTCTCGATTTCGTGTTCCCATATATAAACGACCAATGCGTAGCATCATTGTCTCCAGACGAACACTGACTTCCCTTAAAACTGGTATTTAAACGTTTACAACAACACAAATTGGCTATTAGTTTGGCAAAATTCCAGTTCGGAATAATCGAAATCTCGTTTAAAGAACATAAAGTTACAGCAATGAGTGGAAGCTATACAAAACTATAAAAAGCCTATACAGGTAAATAATCTCACAATAGAAAAATGGCAAGACAGAACTATACATTATCTTGACTATCCACAGTTCCTCAAACTATCCTACTCAACATAAACTCGCAGCATTTAGACATATGATCCACAGATTTAGAATAGTCCTACTTGCTTCATATAAATGTTACAAAGAACTCGACACAATCTACACTATAGTTAAAAATAACGGTTACAACCACGCTACCATCGACAAACTACTCAGACAATACAACACCAAAAACAAGAAGAAAGAAAACAAGGAAACAATCGATACGACATGACGACACATCTTTACTTACACAGGACCAGAAATATATAGATTAACTAACATTTCCAGAAAGAAGGTTCACAGACAACACTAAAAACGAGCAACACTTTACGCAAAAATCTCAAAACATCAACTCAAACAACTGATAAATTTAGTACCAGCGGAGTACACAGACTTACTTGCACCTGCAACCATATATTCATAGGACAAAATAGATGAAGATTAAAAACAAGGTTTACAGAATACATACGATCATACAAACGGAAACGGGATGACTCCAACTTCTCAATACACCTTAACACACGTGGACACGAACCAAGGGAAATAGATAACCGTATGACAGTATTACACCCAAGTAAAGAAGGACGAAGACTAGAAATTCTTGAAAACATGGAAATCTACAAAACACGAACGCTTGTGTTTTGTAGAATTCATTGTAAGTAGATATTATTAACGAACAGATAAACGCAACATCAGACATAATTTTTAAATCACTAAAATTAATAAAATATTATTACAAACGAAAAGTACCCAAAGATGGTCACACTTACCAACCCAATAATAAAAGCCGGAAATACTAAACTATTTACCCTAATAAATAGAAAAGATGTCAAGCAATATAACTGTATAGTACCATTTAAACGGACAAAATTACCTAAACCCACCACCTTTTATTAACACTATCTATTTCAAAAACTATCTCTTCAGTACTGGCAAAACAAACCCAATTAACTTTATTTAAAATAGTTTATGATAGTTTAAAACATCATAGTTAAAACATCAAAGCATGGTTTTGTTCTTTTAGTTTTTTGTGCGTATGTGTGTGTTTTCTTCTTGTGCGTACCTAACTCTCTGCCGTTAGTGATTTTGTATTTGTTTAATTTATTCTTTTTAACCCTCGTAGGATCACGTGGTCTGCCTACCGTGATGTTCTTCTTTGTATTTTTTCAACATTCTCCCTTAAAATTAAGAAGCCTAAGGACTTCTTGTGTTCCTTAGCCACAGAAACATTTTTCCAAATTTAAAGGTTTCGATTTCATCACAATTTATTGCGTTATAAATTTTTGGAAAGTACGTTTTTTTTAATTTGTTTACCTTGATAAAAAAAATCAATATTTATTATGTAAACTGTAACTTTCAGACTAAAACTAATGTGTATTGTTCAGCCTATGCAAGATGTATTACAATAATTCTTGCGAAAAAAACCCTATAACAGTATATCTTCAAATTTTAAACTAGTTCAACTGATCAATAGTTTGGCAATATACATCAAATTACAGCAACTATAGGGTCACCCTTTAATTTAAAAATTCAAATTATATACTTGCTGTTGTGGTAGCTTTAGCAATCAGGTTCTGTGTAAATTCAAACCGTCTGTCTACAGTAATTATGGGACACACTTTAATTTCTAAATTCAAATGATAAACTCGTTGATATAGCGGACTTAGAAATACAGGTCGCTTTTAAGTTTCAGCATTCTGTCTATAATGGTTCAAAAGTACGCCCACACTTGAAATTACATCAACTATTGGAATACCCCTTCACTTCCAAATCCATATTGTATACTTGTTGTTATAGCGGAGTTTTTCATGCAGGTTCGTTTTAATTTTCAAATATCTGTCTATAACTGTTAAAAAGTATGGCAATATACATCAAATTAAATGAACTATTGGCGCACCCTTTAATTTTTTATATAATACTTGTTACTATAACGGCCATAGCAATCGACATTCTGTCCAAATTGCAAGCGTTTGTCTATAACGGTTCAAAAGATAGGCTCATATAAGTAAATCTTCATCAATTATGGGACACCCTTTAATTTCTAAATTCAAATTATAAACTCGTTAATATAGCGGATTTAGCAATACATCTCCCTTTTAAGTTTCAGCGTTCTGTCTATAACGGTTCAAAAGTTTGGTCACATACACAAAATTACATTAACTATTGGAACACCCTTTAATTTCCAAATCCAAATTTTATATTTGCTGTTATAGCGGACTAAGGAATACAGGTTCGTTTTAAATTTCAAGCGTCTGTCTACAACTCTTCAAAAGTAAGGCCATATATGTCATATTTTTTGAACTATTGGCGCACCCTTTAATTTATAATTTGTAATATTAACACTTGTTACTATAACAGCCATAGCAATAGACAATCTCTCCAATTTGCAAGCGTTTGTCTATAACAGTTCAATAGATAGGCCCATATAAGTAAATTTACATCAATTTTGGGGCACCCTTTAATTTTTAGATTAATTTTTGTATAACTTTTTGTTATTGGGAGCTATAGTAATACGCAGTCATTTTAAATTATACAAAATCGCCCTTTACAATTTATAATACACGTAAAAAATATGTATGTTGTATGGGGACACCCTTTAATTTTTAAGATTATGAACTGTTTTTACAACGGGACTAATCTGTAAGCATAGTCTATCAAATTACCAAAAATTTTCAAAATCGGGTCAGAAATGACTGAGTTCTGGAGGCACAAATATAAAAAAAGCAATATTCAGCCGAATTGTATAACCTCCTTCGTTTTTTGAAATATTTTGTACCCGAATTGCGGCGCAAATCAAAGCACAGTAGATCGCAATGTGCTAAAAGAATTAACGACGAAAATTGAAGCGTTTCAACAACTATGTGTTGGTATCACCGTACCTATGGTGTAAAGGCTCGTACCTACCGGAAACCTTGCGCACTTACCTCGGGTAATAAATGCAACTATAACAAACAATGACCACTTGTCATCAAAGAATCGGAAATATGTAAAATTACTGATGCTACCAAATCATACCGACTCCAAATAAAAGATAAAACTACTAATATTTCTAACCTTTTTGATTCCGGGGCAGACGTTTCGGTGGTGCCGAAATCACTACAAATTACAAAAATAAAACCAACGACAATGCAACTCTTTGCCGCCAATGGTTCACAGATTAAGTTCTACGGTAAAGTAAAAGTTAAATTCGGTCTTTAACGCGATTTTTTATGGACATTGTGGTGTAAGTTCAAACATAATAGGAGTCGGTTTTTTGTATCATTTTGATCTACTAATTGATCTCAGATACAAAAGACTAATCGAAAACTTAACTCAAGTGAACTCTATTGGTACCCTTAAACCAAGCAAAAAATTCATTAAATAAAGTCTTGCAATCTACTACGCCACGACGGGTGCAACAAGGAACACCTGTTGAGTCAGCTGTGGTACATTACATAGAAACAACAGGGGCCCTCGTTTTATCACGCCCAAGTCTTTTATCGCCTGAAAAATGGCAGCTGCTCGGGCGGACTTTGAAAAATTAATAGAGCTTGGAATATGCAGACCATCGAACAGCTGCTTGTCCAGTCCGTTGTAATGGTCAAAAAGCCTGATGGTACTTAGCGACCGTGTGGAGATTATAGGGCACTAAATACTATAACAGTACCAGATCGGGACCCTTTACCATATTTACACGATTTTGCAACTGTTTTTGCAAAATTCGAGTTCGGAATAATCGAAATCTCGTTTTTAGAACATAAAGTTACAGCAATGAGTGGAAGCTCTACAAAACTATAAAAAGCCTATACAGGTAAATAATCTCAAACGTTTTTTTAACAACCATAAGTTTTTACAGGCGATTTTTACCGAATGCCATTGGAACACAAGCGTCTCTACTAGCCATGATTCCCGGTAGTAAAAAAAAAAAACGATTTAACACAATTAATTTGGAATGACCGGACAACCACAGCATTTGAAGAATGCAAAAACCCATGATACACTGCTCAATCATCCAGCATGAGATGCAAAAATATCACTTTCGGTCGACGCATCAGATATTGCTGCTGGTGCCGCTTTGCACCAAATAGTTAATGAGCGCTTTAAACCACCTGGATTCTTTTCAAACAGTTTAACAAAAGCACAACTTCGCTATAGCGCTTACGATCATGAGGTCACTGCTATGTACTTAGGTATAGTGCACTTTAAGTATATGATGGAAGGACGCTCTTGCCACATTTATACCGATCATAATCCAATTACATATGCTGTTCGACAAAAACTGGAAAAATCTTACAACCGTCAGGCAAGACATCTAGATTATATAGCCCAGGCTACAACCGACATAAGGCACATACTCGTATCAGGAAAAGACAACATCAATGCAAATTTTCTTTGTCGAATATCAACAATAACAAGTAGTCCAGTTATTGATTTTGAAGAACTCGCTCGCCAACAAGAAACGGATAAAGAGCTCCAAGCTATACTCACCGGTAACTCACCTTATAAAATGCAACTGAAACGTTTTGCAATCCCCGGAAGAGAAAACAACTTATACTGCGATTGTTCCACAAAGCAATTACGAACATTATTTGCAATCGGAGAGATAGATTTTTAGAAGCAACACACAATATGTCACACCCGGGTACTAGGGCAACTGCTAAACTGATGACATGTCGATTCATTTGGCCAAATATTCGTGGAGATATCATACATTTCCCTCGCGCCTGCATACAATGTCAACGTGCAAGAGTTATCCGGCATACAAAAGCTCCTCTTCAACAATGCAGAGTGGTTGATAGCCGTTTTTCACACATCAACATCGACATCGTTAGACTTTTTCCGCCTAGCGAAGGTTATCGTTATTGTCTCACCATAATAGACAGATTTAGTTGATGGCCTGAGGCAACAACAGTAGCTCAAGAGTATCAATAGATAGACCCAAGCCTGCATATATCGTTAATGAGTCCCATCCTCCAGATAATAATGCAGCCCCACAAAATCCGAATTTAGTGGAGCCTTCAAGGGAACGCATGAAATTAACAGATCCTATATTGACTTCAACTCGCTTTGGTCGTCAGGTGAAACTCCCAGTAAGTTTTCTATGAGCTCGGTTTAGTCTATCCGGGTAGTACTGTGGCAACAATACGCGATTGCTGTTAAAATAATTAAGCGCGAAAGAATAACCTCAGAAACTTTTTTTCTCGTAAACCTTCGAGTGTACAACAGCATGGAGTCAATTCTATTCTTTTTGTAAAATTAGCATTAATACTAAAGGGATATAATAAAGTGAACTAATAGCAATAGGACGATAACGCAATTTCATTAAATATATATACATAAACATGAATACAGGACCCCATACACTCAGAGCACAACCTAAAATTCATAAAGAAAACATACCAATCAGACCTGTAGTAAATTACAAACCTGCGCCTCCAAATAACTTGGCAAAACACCTCACCACATTTGTGTAGAAAGGAATTCTAGTGGAACTTAGTTCAAACGTTTCATCAGAACTAACACCATTTTTTTTATTTCCTTTTTGTTCTTACAAGCACTTTAATCTGAAGAATAATCAATAGAATAAAACTAATCAATAGAATAAAACTCCTTGTATGCTTTAAAATAATGATTAATTAATATCTTTATTTATCATGCTTATATACTAAATTGTTTTACAATAAAATTGCTTAGTAAGAAGAATACATTTTTGCAAAATTATTGAACCTATTTTTTTGTTATTAAAGTTAAAATATTAATTTCTGATTTGTCAACAATAATGTTAAATGAAACTTAATACAAATGTTTAAGTAATTGAACTTAAAAGAAAAAATGTTTAGTCAACAACAATGTTAATTGTCAAAAACAATGGTTAATTAACTTAATATAAAATTGGGTTATAAAATAAAGTGTTTAGTCAACAATAATAGTTATTGAATTTTAATACAGAAATTGTGCAATGTTTTTTTAATAATGATAAGATAATAAAAACAATAAAAAAAAATGAAATTATGTTGATTAAATATCAACAATATTATTAGAAGAGAAAGTAAATTACAGAACATATACGTGTTACGGAATACACAAATTCTCACCAACAAACTCAAGGACATCAAAATCACTGAAAATACGAGACTCGTTTCCTTCGACATAAAGGATCAATACCCATGCACGAAACTTTGACTATCCTACGTTACGTACTTTCTAACTTATATGACAATAAATATATCAACAATATAATGGATATTTCAAAGACGATATTAAAACAAAACTACTTTAGTTTCAGTAATAACTTCTATTAACTATCCAATGGACTCGGCATGGGAAACCCAACGTCTTTAATTTTCACAGAGATTTTCATGCAACATTGCTACAGATACGTAGACAACATAATATGCATCCTAGAAAGAGACAGCGCCGAACAAGTTCTAACAGACATAAACACAATACATACAAAAATCACATACACAATAGAAAAATGGCAAGACAGAACTATACATTATCTTGACTATCCACAGTTCCTCAAACTATCCTACTCAACATAGACATATGATCCACAGATTTAGAATAGTCCTACTTGCTTCATATAAATGTAACAAAGAACTTGACACAATCTACAATATAGTTAAAAATAACGGTTACAACCACGCTACCATCGACAAACTAAAGAAAAAATGTTTAATATAAAAGTGGGCTATAAAATAAAGTGTTTAGTCAACAATAATAGTTATTAAATTTAAATACGGAAATTGTGTAATGTTTTTTTAATAATGATAAAATAATAAAAATAACAAAATTATGTTAATTAAGTATCAACATTCTCCCCCGCGTTGACCAACGGTCACTGGTGACAAATGATCATTAGGGTTGATGTTTGCAATGTCGATGGTAACAAGTCGGGGTAAGGGAACTGGTTAAGGTGTCGGTTGAACGATCCTATGAATTTTTCTTCCTTTATAAGTTGAGTATAGCTTGGCTATGATGATGGCTATTAAAATGATTAGGGAAATTAAAAGTGCAGTGTAGCTGACGGCATGGTGATGTTGGCTTTGGGACCTGATTAACTCTGGCAATCTTACAATAGTTTACTATTTAAGCTGTTTTTGTATGTTATTCAGTTGATTTAGATGGGTTTCAATCTGGTTGTTAGTATTATTAAGAATTCTTTTGATCTCTTGTGGAGTGCTAATTTGATCAATATGCCTGAATTGAACGTATGAAGTATGCAAGCTATTTGATGCATCAAAGTGGCCGTGGATAGTGAGAGCGTTAGTTTTGATTATACAATTGGGTTTTATTTGCATTATTCCAGTGCTGAAATTTCTATGTTTGTTGTGGTAGCAAAAATCCATTAATTCGGATTTTTCAGTTGCGTCCATGTTGTGTTATCTGCCAGACGAGTAAAACTACAATTGGCTGTGTTAACTCTGTTGGGGATATTAATTTCACAGGAATTTATATCCTTTTTGAATCTAAGCTGCTTATTTTGTCATATATATGTATCCCTTGTTGCTATAGTGCAGCTTGACAAATTATCGGTTGTAAAAGCAATAATTTCATCTCTGTCCGGATTCACTGCTAAAAAAAAGTACATCTGATTTGATGGATAATAGTGAGTTTTTTCGTATTGTTGGTACCGGAGTTATCTTGAAAACTTCAAGGAACTGTTGATCGATCAGTGGCAACCTAATTTCGAAGAGAACTTCGACTTTTGTCACTGCTCCATTTGCCTTCATGTATAGTTGAACCAAATTATCTTCTTCAATTGGAAGCGTACGTTGTATTGGTAGATGTGCCTTCATTGTAGTTAATTCATGTCTTAGCTGATGTGGTGATAATAAAAGTGGACTGATTCTTTCATGGTGAGCATCGGTTAGTACGTCGATAATCTCTTTTTCTACCCTTTGTAAGTTTAATGCTGTTAATGTTAATTGATTGGCAAGAAGTGATATTAGTTGTGTTTGGCTGAATTCTGAGAATTCCCTAGCAATTATATTTGTTTCATTGTTAATTATTGCAACGATCTCTGATAGTTGTTCTTGTGTGCTGACTTCGTCTTCTTTAATTATATTAATAGTGGAATCAATAATTGATGTTTGGTTTTTGAGTAATTTAAAAATATAATCTGTTTCGATCTTGGCCCTTTTAATGGTGTCTGACATTTCGTTGGCATAGTCTGAGTCCAGCACTCCAAAAAGTGACCTTGCTACATTTCCAACAATGCTGAAAGCACCCCTTTTAACTCTTCTAGCGGCAAATAGTTCCTTTTTCTCCAGCAATTCTTCTTTTACTTAATTGAAATTATTTATGAAAATGTTACATGTTGCCCGATGCATGATGGTTGAACATACTAAGTGTTGTAACGTGACTTATAGAGACTGAAAAATCTTTAACTCGGACAAAAAAGGTGCCAGATCATAGTATACCATGAGTTTCCATTCAGCTGTTGCTACCGATACCTTCAAAGTAAAGCCCTGGATCAGAGTTGAAGTTCTTTATCTCTACGGGACTGCCCATAACAGCTGGAATAAAAAGTATGGCTACTATCATGGTGAGTACGATAGAGTTAGTAATCGTCTTCGATTTTTTGGTGGGTGGAGTATCTTCTTCATCAACAGGTACTGGGCGAATAGGATTAGATAACCTAGTTGCAGGTAATTCGTCTTAGTGAAGTAGCTGAGCTAATCTGTGAATAGGTATTTTTATTCCTGCAGTTGTTTTTACATCTGCTACCCGAAGTTTTCTGTCATTTCCCTCGTGTGTTTGAAGGATTCTTCCAAGTGGCCAGCTCATAACGGGTATATTGCCGTTTTCAGATGATGATTTCCACTTCTGTCTTTCCTGCAGTTGGTGTAAATACCCGGCAGCCCACCGTTTCCAAAACTCATGCTTGAGTTGGGAGACGAGTTTCGATCTTGTGGCAAGAGAAACATTTGGTTGCACTGATCTACTATCCACTTGGGCTGCGAGTGGTTCTCCAATTAAGAAGTGTCCGGGAGTCAGCGCAGTTAGATCATTTGGATTAGATGATATCGGAGTTAGCGGACGAGAATTTAATATAGTTTCTTTTTCTATAATCACTGTCTCAAGCTCTTCGTGCGTTAGTGACGCTGTTGAAACACTTCGTAGTAAAAGTTGCTTAGCGGCCTTTACTGCTGCCTCCCATAAGCCTCCAAAGTGAGGGGCCCGAGGTGGAATAAATTTGAATTCGATGCCTCGTTTACTGCAAGCTTGTAGGCTTTTTTCCTTGGAGTTATTATTAAATATCGCTTGATTTAATTCTTCTAGCTGATTCCGCGTACCTATGAAGTTTTTAGCATTGTCGGAATATATGGTCTGGCACCGCCCTCCGCGGTTACAACTTCCAGGTGTACAGCCTTTGTTGAAAAACAGACAACAGCTATGTAAACTTTATGCGGGTTTTTACCCCTTATCTTAAAATGAACCCAAAACGGTCCGCAGTAGTCAACACCAGATGTGATAAATGGGCGTGATGGGGTTACCCTGCTTGCTGGTAGATATCCCGTTATTTGCGAAAATAGTTTAGGTTTCGCCCTAGTACATCGTACACAGTTTTGGACTATATTTCTTGCCACTGATTTACCCTTGATGATCCAATATTGTTATCTGGATATGGCCAATAATGATTGTGGGCCACAATAATAGTTTTTTTTATCTAACATTGTGAGTATAAGTTTTGAAATTGAGTCGTCTAGGAATGGAGATAAACTGCTGAGTGTGCTGGACTTGTCCACTTGGTTTCTCTTCTTTAATTCAAATATTTCCTTCATGAAGTCGGAGGTCTGAACTGCTCGAATAATCATATACCGCGAATCATCCAGTTCTCTAGGACTCAGCGAAATGTGTTTTGGTCGAAATTCATTTTGCGTTTTTGAATTATTAATGAATCTTAGTACGTAACCCAAAACCTTCTGTAAAGTTATAAATGAATTTTTGTGGTGAATTTCGTATATAAAGCTATCGTTGCTTAATGCCATAGTTGCTGTAACAGGAACCAATTTCTTTTTCTTAACATCATTGGGAATTTCTTGATGTAAGTATTTCGATGGTCACGATTCCTCTCTTCTATGAAGAAAAAGTGGTCCATATAGCCACAAGTTACATGCTGGCAGATCTACTGCACGAAGTCCTCTGGATAATATATAGGCTGGGTTGTGTTTTGATCGTACATGGCGCCAGTGTTCAGCTAAACTTAGTGACTGAATTGTTGATAACCTGTTGGCGACAAAGGTTTTGTATGAAGATGATTGTGAATCCATAAAAATGTAGCTTGGTCTCCAAACTGCAGGTCAGTTTTAAGTCTTTTAGCAAGCTGTTCTGCTAGAACTGCTGCACATAACTCTAGTCAAGGTAATGTCTGCTGTTTCAATGGTGCAACTCTTGATTTTGCACAGAGCATTCTTAAGAGTTGCACGAATGTATGCAACTGCACCAAAAGCCTTCTAAGATGCATCTGCAAATACGTGAAGTTGAGTTTTTACTGGAATTTCGCCCTGGAATTTCTTTTGTGGTATCGTAAAATTGTTAAGATTCTCGAAATCACTTCTAAATGTGCTCCAAAATGCACTAAGGTCATTAGTTAATGGTTCATCCCAGTCTAATTCATGATGATAAAGGTGTTGAAGAAATATTTTGGCCTTAACAATCACAGCAGCTAACAAACTAAGAGGATCAAATAGTCGTGCGAGATCTGAAGTTACTGTTCGTTTCGAGATTTGCTGATATTGGGTTAATTTGACTTTAACGCAAAAGTGATCGCTTTTAGGTAGCCAATATAATCCTAAGGTTTTTATTGAACTAGCACTATTATTATCGAAATCTAAGTTAACCTCTTGGTCACCAGTTGGAATATTTTTTTAGCAAATGAGGATGGTTTGCGCACCATTTTTTTAAACTAAATTCATATTTTTTAACATAATAATGAGTTCCTTTTGCATCTCCACTGCTATGTTTAGGTTATCAGAACCCCCGAGGCCGTCATCCACATAGAAGTTGTCTTTAAGCATTTGAGAACCATACGGAAACTTGAGAGAATTCTCATTAGCAATTTTTTGTAGACATCTCGTGGCCAGGTAAGGGGCTTTACGTGTCCCGTATGTTACGGTGTTGAGTTTGTAATAGGCAAGTGGCGATGACGGACCTTCCCTTCACATAATAAGTTGATATTGTTGATCATTTGGGTTAATAAGTATTTGCCTGTACATTTTCTCGATATCGGTTGTAAAAACAAACTTTGGCAATCGAAACGAATTAAAATTAAAAATAGTTCACTTTGCACCACTGGACCAGTATACATTTGGTCATTTAATGAGTATCCAGTTGATGTTTTTGCTGATGCGTCAAACACTACCTGAAGGTTGCGTGTTCAAATCACATCGGGGTCACCAAAAT
Source organism: Gymnosoma rotundatum (assembly GCA_916610165.2). NCBI lineage: Eukaryota > Metazoa > Arthropoda > Insecta > Diptera > Tachinidae > Gymnosoma > Gymnosoma rotundatum. The sequence continues at coordinate 100,769,630 of OU744336.1, read as the reverse complement.
GTGTAGAAAGGAATTCTAGTGGAACTTAGTTCAAACGTTTCATCAGAACTAACACTCCTTTTTTATTTCCTTTTTGTTCTTACAAGGACTTGAACCTGAAGAACGCTAATCAATAGAATAAAACACCTTGTATGCTTTAAAATAATGATTAATTAATTTTTATTTTTTATGCCTATATACTAAATTGTTTCACAATAAGAAGAATACATTTTTGCAAAATTATTGAACCTATTTTTTCTTATTAAAGTTAAAATATTAATTTCTGTTTTTTCAACAATAATGTTAAATGAAACTTAATGCAAATGTTTAGGTAATTGAACTTAAAAGAAAAAATGTTTAGTCAACAACAATGTGAATTGTCAACAACAATGGTTAATTAACTTAATATAAAATTGGGTTATAAAATAAAGTGTTTAGTCAACAATAATAGTTATTGAATTTTAATACAGAAATTGTGCAATGTTTTTTTTTATAATGATAAGATAATAAAAACAATAAAAAAAAATGAAATTATGTTGATTAAATATCAACAATATTATTAGAAGAGAAAGTAAATTACAGAACAATTACGTGTTACGGAATACACAAATTCTCACCAACAAACTCAAGGACATCAAAATCACTGAAAATACGAGACTCGTTTCCTTCGACATAAAGGATCAATACCCATGCACGAAACTTTGACTATCCTACGTTACGTACTTTCTAACTTATATGAAAATAAATATATCAACAATATAATGGATATTTCAAAGACGATATTAAAACAAAACTACTTTAGTTTCAGTAATAACTTCTATTAACTATCCAATGGACTCGGCATGGGAAACCCAACGTCTTTAATTTTCACAGAGATTTTCATGCAACATTGCTACAGATACGTAGACAACATAATATGCATCCTAGAAAGAGACAGCGCCGAACAAGTTCTAACAGACATAAACACAATACATACAAAAATCACATACACAATAGAAAAATGGCAAGACAGAACTATACATTATCTTGACTATCCACAGTTCCTCAAACTATCCTACTCAACATAGACATATGATCCACAGATTTAGAATAGTCCTACTTGCTTCATATAAATGTAACAAAGAACTTGACACAATCTACAATATAGTTAAAAATAACGGTTACAACCACGCTACCATCGACAAACTACTCAGACAATACAACACCAAAAAGAAGAACAAAGAAAACAAGGAAACAATCGATACGACATGACGACACATATTTACTTACACAGGACCAGAAATATATAGATTAACTAACATTTCCAGAAAGAAGGTTTACAGACAACACTAAAAACGAGCAACACTTTACGCAAAAATCTCAAAACATCAACACAAACAACTGATAAATTTAGTACCAGCGGAGTATACAGACTTACTTGCACCTGCAACCATATATTCGTAGGACAAATTGGATGAACATTAAAAACAAGGTTTACAGAATACATACGATCATACAAACGGAAAAGGGATGACTCCAACTTCTCAATACACCTTAACACACGTGGACACGAACCAAGGGAAATAGATAACTGTATGACATGAAAAAATGGAAATCTACAAAACACGAACGCTTGTGTTTTGTAGAATTCATTGTAAGTAGATATTATTAACGAACAGATAAACGCAACATCAGACATAATTTTTAAATCACTAAAATTAATAAAATATTATTACAAACGAAAAGTATCCAAAGATGGTCACACTTACCAACCCAATAATAAAAGCCGGAAATACTAAACTATTTACCCTAATAAATAGAAAAGATGTCAAGCAATATAACTGTATAGTACCATTTAAACGGACAAAATTACCTAAACCCACCACCTTTTATTAACACTATCTATTTCAAATACTATCTCTTCAGTACTGGCAAAACAAACCCAATTAACTTTATTTAAAATAGTTTATGATAGTTTAAAACATCATAGTTAAAACATCAAAGCATGGTTTTGTTCTTTTAGTTTTTTGTGCGTATGTGTGTGTGTTCTTCTTGTGCGTAGCTAACTCTCTGCCGTTAGTGATTTTGTATTTGTTTAATTTATTTTTTTTAACCCTCGTACGATCACGTGGTCTGCCTACCGTGATGTTCTTCTTTGTATTTTTTCAACATTCTCCCTTAAAATTAAGAAGCCTAAGGACTTCTTGTGCTCCTTAGCCACAGAAACATTTTTACAAATTTAAAGGTTTCGATTTCATCACAGTTTATTGCGTTATATATTTTTGCAAAGTACGTTTTTTTTATTTTATTTACCTTGATAAAAAAAATTCAATATTTATTATGTAAACTGTAACTTTCAGACTAAAACTAATGTGTAATGTTCAGCCTATGCAAGATGTATTACAATAATTCTTGCGAAAAAAACCCGACTTCAAAATAAATTTTATCTGTCTGCCTATAACAGTATATCTTCAAATTTTATACTTGTTCAACTGTTCAATAGTTTGGCAATATACATCAAATTACAGCAACTATAATTTAAAAATTCAAATTATATACTTGCTGTTGTGGTAGCTTTAGCAATCAGGTTCTGTGTAAATTCAAACCGTCTGTCTATAACGGTTCAATAGTTTTCTCATATACATCAGATTATATCAAACGTTTTATTTATAATCGACATTGCGTTAAATTTACAAGCGTTTTTCAATAACGGTTCAAAAGATAGTCCTATATAAGTATTTCTACAGTAATTATGGGACACACTTTAATTTCTAAATTCAAATTATAAACTCGTTGATATAGCGGACTTAGAAATACAGGTCTCTTTTAAGTTTCAGCATTCTGTCTATAACGATTCAAAAGTACGCCCACACATAAATAACAATAATTATTGGAACACCCTTTCACTTCCAAATCTATATTGTATACTTGTTGATATAGCGGACTTTTTCATGCAGGTTCGTTTTAAATTACAAATGTCTCTCTATAACTGTTAAAAAGTATGGCAATATACATCAAATTAAATGAACTATTGGCGCACCCTTTAATTTATAATTTTTAATATTAATACTTGTTAGTATAACGGCCATAGCAATCGATATTCTGTCCAAGTTGCATGCGTTTGTCTATAACGGTTCAAACGATAGGCTCATATAAGTAAATCTTCATCAATTATGGGACACCCTTTAATTTCCAAATTTTAATTAATATAGCGGATTTAAGTTTCAGCGTTCTGTCTATAACGGTTCAAAAGTTTGGTCACATACACAAAATTACATTAACTATTGGAACACCCTTTAATTTCCAAATCCAAATTTTATATTTGCTGTTATAGCGGACTAAGGAATACAGGTTCGTTTTAAATTTCAAGCGTCTGTCTACAACTGTTCAAAAGTATGGCCATATTGGCGCACCCTTTAATTTATAATTTGTAATATTAACACTTGTTACTATAACAGCCATAGCAATCGACAATCTCTCCAATTTGCAAGCGTTTGTCTATAACAGTTCAAAAGATAGGCCGATATAAGTATATTTACATCAATTATGGGGCACCCTTTAATTTTTTGATTTATTTTTGTATAACTTTTTGTTATTGGGAGCTATAGTAATACACAATCATTTTAAATTATACAGAATCGCCCTTTACAGTTACATAATACACGTAAAAATATGTATGTTGTATGGGGACACCCTTTAATTTTTAAGATTATGAACTGTTTTTACAACGGGACTAATCTGTAAGCATAGTCTATCATATTACCATAAATTTTCAAAATCGGGTCAGAAATTACTGAGTTCTGGAGGCACAAATATAAAAAAAGCAACATTCAGCCGAATTGTATAACCTCCTTCGTTTTTTGAAATATTTTGTACCCGAATTGCGGCGCAAATCAAAGCACAATAGATCGCAATCTCCTAAGAGAATTAACGACGAAAATTGATGCGTTTCAACAACTATGTGTTGGTATCACCGTACCTATGATGTAAGGGCTCGTACTGTAATAATTATACCCTGTTATAATGGGAACACTATGTAAGGGTTATCTATAATCGTGTATAATATATAATCGCCACAGTGCCAACACCATTACTTTAAGTAATCATTAACATCTAGGTAATTAACAAAAGTAATTAGATAAGTTAGATCATTACATGGTTACCAAAACGGACGGCCATATTAAAAAGAAGCAAGCTAAGTCACTTTTGTAAAAACTAAAAAGATTTCCTTTTTGTCTACCAAACCTACGAGTGTTTTAATTATAAATAATAAAAGCAAGCGCTTTTATTACCTGGTGTCAGAAGTGGGATACAAGGCGCAACAAGTATTTTATCGTTTTTATCGGAAAGACCACCACGTGAAAGATGGCATCGAATGATCGTCTGCCTTCCGAGCTGGATTGTACAAATTTAGCCAACGATTGGCCTGATTGGAAGCGGAATTTTTTGGTATATATGATTGCCAGTGGAAAGGACGAAGAACCTGAAGACACCAAAATTGCTAATTTCATTTGGTTAATTGGGACTGATGGTGCTAATATGTACAACACATTGTTTCCAAACGATGGAACAAAAAAATCGTTGCTAGGTACCACCACTGTGGGTACAACTGTTACTCAGCGTACTCTTGATGAGGTCCTTGCGAAATTCGATCAACATTGTTTGCCACAGCGAAATATTGCAATGGAGTCGTATAAATTTAACGTTATTTCCCAAAAAGAGGGCCAAACATTTATGGAATTTGAAACCGAATTGCGGACTCAATTACACTATTGCGAATACAAATGTGAGTGTGGTAAAATATATGAGGATCGAATGTTACGAGATCGTATTATTGTGGGAGTGCATGATAAAAAGTTGCAACTCAAATTTTGGACGGCCGAGATGAACAATTAAGTCGAGTCATCGAGACATGCAAAACACACGAAGCTGCCACCTCTAACAAAAATCTACTAGATGCCAAACAGCCGGCAGTTAGCGCTCTGAAGACCGATGACCGTGGTAAAGCAGTCACTAGAATTTGCTTTAATTCCGGGGTTCTTGGACTGCAAGTCACGTAAAGGAATGTCGAGCAAAAGAGGCCACATGCTATGCCTACCAAAAGAAAGGTCACTTCCAACGAATGCGCCGTAAGCCAAAAAAACCATCAAATGGGAATGATGCCAGCAATGCCAGACCGAGAGTAGCTGAACTCAACTGGAGCGATGTAGTAGGTAATAGTAATAAAATTAGTTTAGAAAATAGTATATTAAGTAAGAAAAATGCTCTTAGGCTAAATACAATAGCAGCCGTGACTAGTCAGTGGACCAAGAATTATAGGGTAGGAAACAGAGTTGTCACATTTAAATTGGATACGGGAGCCGATATAAATTGTATACCAGTTGACATTCTCACGGACTTGGGGATCGAAATATATCAAAATAATAGTAAAATTTCAGTTGTGGATTACAGTAATAATAGAATAAAGATTTTTGGTTTTTGTATTCTTAAGTGTGTAGAAACTATTTCTGGAACTGAATATATTGCAGAATTTGTTGTGGCATGTCAAAGATTTGGATTGATAAAACGTGTAGATGCTAATAATAGCAAACATACGGGGTCAAAGGAAGTATTCATGGATAGATACGCGGAATTTTTCAGGGTGTGGGAAAATTTCCAAAAACTTTCTCAATTTCATTAAAAGAAAATTCTCAACCGGTACTACACTATAGGAAAAGGGTACCAAATTATTTGTTAGATAAACTAAGGGATGAATTGGAGAGCATGGTAGATAAGGGTATAATTGCTCCCGTTGATTACCCAACGGATTGGGTAAGTAATTTACAAATAGTCGAAAAGCCCTACGGAGAATTTCGTATCTGTTTGGACCCAAAGGCATTAAACAGTTGTATTAAGCGCGAATATTTTTTGATCCCTACAGTAGATGACCTTACTTCAAAATTAGTACATAAAAGTGTTTTTACCGTGCTAGATTTGAAAAGTGGGTTTTGGCACATGGAACTGGACAAGAAGAGTTCAGATTTTATAACATTCCTCACTCCTTTTGGAAGGTTCAGGTTTACACGAGTGCCATTCGGTCTTAACTGCGCGCCAGAAATGTTCCAACAAGAAATGGTGCGCATCTTTGGGGACATAAAAGGAGTTCTGGTATATTTTGATGATGTTGCTATTTGCGCTGTTGATGAGGAGGAACATGATAGAGTGATGGAACTGGTTATGAGTAGGGCTAGAGAGAATAACAGAAGATTTAACCCAGACAAAATTCAATATAGGCAAAAAGAAATAAAATTCATGGGAAATATTATATCTGCAGGAAGAATTAAGGCTGATTTAAAATATCGGGATGCTATATTAAAAATGAAAAGACCTGAGAATAAAGCAGATGTTTTACGGTTTTTAGGTATTTTGAAATATTTAGCAAGGTTCATTCCAAATCTTTCAAGGCAATCTGCTGAATAGAGGAAATTAACGCATAATAATGTGGAATTTCAATGGACGGAGAAGCATGAAATGGAGTTTAAACAATTATTGGGGATAGTTACGTCAGAGCCAGTATTGCCTATATTTGATCCGAAGGCACCCGTGATAGTACAGATGGATGCATCCAAGGATGGTCTAGGGTGTGTCATTCTTCAGAAGGGTCATCCTGTAATTTTTGCTTCTAGGACTTTGAGTAAAAGCGAACAGAAGTGGGCTCAGATTGAGAAAGAACTTCCGGCAATTGTATTTGCATGTCAACGCTTTCACTTTTTCTTATATGGACGAGAATTTATTGTGGAGTCAGACCACAAGCCATTGGAGGCCTTGGTAAAACGCGACATAGATGACGTGACGATGCGACTTCAGCGCATGTTCATGTTTTTGTTGAAATATCCATTAATGAAAGTCGTGTATAACCCAGGCAAAGAATTATTAATGGCTGATTCTTTGTCGAGAGCGCAATTGCCAGATGTTATGGAAGTGGAAGAACTTTCTGGGGTTATTTACTCAGTAACCAAATCGGTTTGTTTAACGCCAGAGAATTATGTGTACTATCCGCGTGTATTCGCGGATTTGTAATTATGTCGAGAACGGATGGCCTAGATTCTATAAACTTGATAAACTTAGTCAGAAGTTTTACAAGTTCAAATCAGTTTGGCTCCATTCACCGCATCTAGGTATAGAAAAAACGCTTGCCAGAGCAAGAAAACTTTATTATTGGCCTGGTATGAATGAACAAATCAGGGAGTTAGTGTCAGCCTGTAAAGTCTGTGAAGGATTTAAAGGAAATAATCAAAAGGAACCATTGCTTCAGGATGAGATTCCAAATTACCTGTTTCATAGAGTAGCAATGGATTTATTCGATTATGCTGGTCGCACATATATAGCAATTTTTGACGCGTATTCAAACTTTCTCATTTCTGTCCCTGGTCGGAACAAAACGTCTACACATATTATAAATACTATTTGCCAAATATCTAATATTTTGGGGTACCCGACTGTAATAAGGTGTGATAACAGTCTATTTGGATCTAGCGAGTTCTCGAAATTTTCCGCAGATTATAATGTACAATTTAGATTTTCAAGCCCAAGATATCCACAAAGTAACGGACTAGCGGAAAAAGGCGTTTCAATTGCGAAAAATATCCTTAAGCGTTGTGTTAAGACAGGTGATGAAAAACAACTTCCTTATCGACTCCTAGAATACAACACAACTCCGCTAGCAGATATGCATGTTACTCAATCTGAGCTACTTTTTGGAAGGCTAGTCAAAACAAAATTACCTGTATCTGGTTCGCTTCTTAAACCGAGCAATATTAATCAACCAGAAATTCGACATATAATTGAGAACAAAAGAAAAAAACAAAAGTATTATTACGATAGGTATGCTAGACCTCTGTCAAAGTTACAGGACGATGAACTAGTTTTATTTAAAAAAAATGGAAGAGAATAGCACTATGGCAGGATAGTATCGGCTTACAATAACAGATCATATATTGTTAAGGACAAGTTTGATACTCATTTTAGACGGAATAGAAGATTTATTGTGAAAACGAAAAATTATGACCCTAATGCTTCTGATTTATTATATGAAGAGGGTGGTACGCTATCGCGAGATAAAGTTACAGGAGACCGACCATCACCAATTGAGGTTAGTGGCAGTGGTAGCATAAACGAGCCAGTCACTTCAAGTGAGGCTTATGTCCCTATTGAAATAAATCCTGAAACCACTGGTTCGGGCACTGATAATGATAGAATTAACCATGCAAATTGTAGCGGTCCTACAATAACCGGAAGTTGTCGTGAGACCGCCACTTAGATTTGGTAGGGACTATGGGGTTGATTCTTTGTCCACATACTAGTTACTTAAATTTTAAGTTAAATTAATTAATTCCATTATATATATATAATATATATATATATATATATATATATATATATACATATATATATATATAAAGGCGAGTAATAATTATACCCTGTTATAATGGGAACACTATGTAAGGGTTATATATAATCATGTATAAAATATAATCGCTACAGTGCCAACATTATTACTTTAAGTAATCATTAACATCTAGGTAATTAACAAAAGTAATTAGATAAGTTAGATCGTTACATGGTTACCAAAGAGGACGGCCATATTAAAAAGAAGCAAGCTAAGTCATTTTAGTAAAAAATAAAGATTTCCTTTTTGTCTACAAAACCTACGAGTGTTTTAATTATAAATAATAAAAGCAAGCACTTTTATTAGCTTTTGCAATCAGGTTCTTTGTAAATTCAAACCGTCTGTCTATAACGGTTCAATAGTTTTCCCATATACATCAGATTATATCAAACGTTTTATTTATAATCGACATTGCGTCAAATTGACAAGCGTTTTTCTATAACGGTTCAAAAGATAGTCCTATATAAGTAAATCTACAGTAATTATGGGACACACTTTAATTTCTAAATTCAAATTATAAACTCGTTGATATAGCGGACTTAGAAATACAGGTCCCTTTTAAGTTTCAGCATTCTGTCTATAACGATTCAAAAGTACGCCCACACTTGAAATAACAACAACTCTTGGAACACCCTTTCACTTCCAAATCCATATTGTATACTTGTTGTTATAGCGGACTTTTTCATGCAGGTTCGTTTTAATTTTCAAATGTCTACAACTGTTAAAAAGTATGGCAATATACATCAAATTAAATGAACTCTTGGCGCACCCTTTAATTTTTAATATAATACTTGTTACTATAACGGCCAAAGAAATCGACATTCTGTCCAAATTGCAAGCGTTTGTCTATAACGGTTCAAAAGATAGGCTCATATAAGTAAATCTTCATCAATTATAGGACACCCTTTAATTTCTAAATTCAAATTATAAACTCGTTAATAAAGCGGATTTAGCAATACATCTCCCTTCTAAGTTTCAGCGTTCTGTCTATTACGGTTCAAAAGTTTGGTCACATACACAAAATTACATTAAAAATTGGAACACCCTTTCACTTCCAAATCCATATTTTATGCTTGTTGTTATAGCGGACGTACCCATGCAGGTTCGTTTTAAATTACAAATGTCTGTCTGTAACTGTTAAAAAGTATGGCAATATACATCAAATTAAATGAACTATTGGCGCACCCTTTAATTTATAATTTTTAATATTAATACTTGTTACTATAACGGCCATAGCAATCGATATTCTGTCCAAGTTGCATGCGTTTGTCTATAACGGTTCAAAAGATAGGCTTATATAAGTAAATCATCATCAATTATGGGACACCCTTTAATTTCCAAATTTTAATTATAAACTCGTTGATATAGCGGATTTAGCAATACAGTTGCCTTTTAAGTTTCAGCGTTCTGTCTACAACTGTTCAAAAGTATGACCATATATCTCATATTTTTTGAACTCTTGGCGCACCCTTTAATTTATAATTTGTAATATTAACACTTGTTATTATAACAGCCATAGCAATCGACAGTCTCTCCAATTTGCAAGCGTTTGTCTATAACAGTTCAAAAGATAGGCCGATATAAGTAAATTTACATCAATTATGGGGTACCCTTTAATTTTTAGATTTATTTTTGTATAACTTTTTGTTATTGGGAGCTATAGTAATACGCAATAATTTTAAATTATACGTAATCGCCCTTTACAGTTTATAATACACGTAAAAAATATGTATGTTGTATGAGGACACCCTTTAATTTTTAAGATTATGAACTGTTTTTACAACGGGACTAATCTGTAAGCATAGTCTATCAAATTACCAAAAATTTTCAAAATCGGGTCAGAAATGACTGAGTTCTGGAGGCACAAATATAAAAAAAGCAATATTCAGCCGAATTGTATAACCCCCTTCGTTTTTTGAAATATTTTGTACCCGAATTGCGGCGCAAATCAAAGCACAGTAGATCGCAATGTGCTAAAAGAATTAACGACGAAAATTGAAGCGTTTCAACAACTATGTGTTGGTTTCACCGTACCTATGGTGTAAAGGCTCGTACCTACCGGAAATCTTGCGCATTTACCTCGGGTAATAAATGCAGCTATAACAAACAATGACCACTTGTCATCAGAGAATCGGAAATATGTGAAATTACTGATGCTACCAAATCATACCGACTCCAAATAAAAGATAAAACTACTAATATTTCTTACCTTTTTGATTCCGGAGCAGACGTTTCGGTGGTGCCGAAATCACTACAAATTACAAAAATAAAACCAACGACAATGCAACTCTTTGCCGCCAATGGTTCACAGATTAAGGTCTACGGTAAACCGATATTAAAAGTTAAATTCGGCCTTTAACGTGATTTTTTATGGACATTGTGGTGTAAGTTCAAACATAATAGGAGTCGGTTTTTTGTATCATTTTGATCTACTAATTGATCTCAGATACAAAAGACTAATCGACAACTTAACTCAAGTGAACTCTATTGGTACCCTTAAACCAAGCAAAAAATTCATCAAATAAAGTCTTGCAATCTACTACGCCACGACGTGTACAACAAGGAACACCTGTTGAGTCAGCTGTGGTACATTACATAGAAACAACAGGGGCCTTCGTTTTATCACGCCCAAGTCTTTTATCGCCTGAAAAAATGGCAGCTGATCGGGCGGACTTTGAAAATAGAGCTTGGAATATGCAGACCATCGAACAGCTGCTTGTCCAATCCGCTGTAATGGTCAAAAAGCCTGATGGTACTTAGAGACCGTGTGGAGATAATAGGGCAGTTAATGCTATAACAGTACCAGATCGGGACCCTTTTCCATATTTACACTTTCATAGCTCGACCAGCAGAAGGCCTTCCACCAAGTGCCGGTTCATCCCAACGATATCGCAAAAACACGACATTTGGTCTTATAAACGCCGCTCAAACGTTTCAGCGCTTGGCAAACGATATCTTCAGAGGTCTCGATTTCCTGTCCCCATATATAAACGACCAATGCGTAGCATCATTGTCTCCAAACGAACACCGACTTCCCTTAAAACTGGTATTTAAACGTTTGCAACAACACAAATTGGCTATTAGTTTGGCAAAATTCGAGTTCGGAATAATCGATATCTAGTTTTTAGAACATAAAATTACAGCTGAATGCATACAACCCTTACTACAATGAGTGGAAGCTATAGAAAACTATAAAAAGCCTATACAGGTAAATAATCTCAAACGTTTTTTATAACAACCATAAGTTTTTGCAGGCGATTTTTACCGAATGCCATTGGAACACAAGCGTCTCTACTAGCCATGATTTCCGGTAGTAAAAAAAAAACGATTTAACACAATTAATTTGGAATGACTGGACAACCACAGCATTTGAAGAATGCAAAAACCCATGATACACTGCTCAATCATCCAGCATGAGATGCAAAAATATCACTTTCGGTCGACGCATCAGATATTGCTGCTGGTGCCGCTTTGCACCAAATAGTTAATGAGCGCTTTAAACCACCTGGATTCTTTTCAAAAAGTTTAACAAAAGCACAACTTCGCTAGAGCGCTTACGATCATGAGGTCACTGCTATGTACTTAGGTATAGTGCACTTTAAGTATATGATGGAAGGACGCTCTTGCCACATTTATACCGATCATAATCCAATTGCATATGCTGTTCGACAAAAACTGGAAAAATCTTACAACCGTCAGGCAAGACATCTAGATTATATAGCCCAGGCTACAACCGACATAAGGCACATACTCGTATCAGGAAAAGACAACATCAATGCAAATTTTCTTTGTCGAATATCAACAATAACAAGTAGTCCAGTTATTGATTTTGAAGAACTCGCTCGCCAACAAGAAACGGATTAAGAGATCCAAGCTATACTCACCGGTAACTCACCTTATAAAATGCAACTGAAACGTTTTGCAATGCCCGGAAGAGAAAACAACTTATACTGCGATTGTTCCACAAAGCAATTACGAACATTATTTGCAATCGGAGAGATAGATTTTTAGAAGCAACACACAATATGTCACACCCGGGTACTAGGGCAACTGCTAAACTGATGACATGTCGATTCATTTGGCCAAATATTCGTGGAGATATCATACATTTCCCTCGCGCCTGCATACAATGTCAACGTGCAAAAGTTATGCGGCATACAAAAGCTCCTCTTCAACAATGCAGAGTGGTTGATAGCCGTTTTTCGCACATAAACATCGACATCGTTAGACTTTTCCCGCCTAGCGAAGGTTATCGATATTGTCTCACCATAATAGACAGATTTAGTTGATGGCCTGAGGCAACAACAGTAGCTCAACAGTATCAATAGATAGACCCAAGCCTGCATATATCGTTAATGAGTCCCATCCTCCAGACAATAATGCAGCCCCACAAAATCCGAATTCAGTGGAGCCTTCAAGGGAACGCATGAAATTAACAGATCCTATATTGACTTCAACTCGCTTTGGTCGTCAGGTGAAACTCCCAGTAAGGTTTCTATGAGCTCGGTTTAGTCTATCCGGGTAGTACTGTGGCAACAATACGCGATTGCTGTTAAAATAATTAAGCGTGAATGAATAACCTCAAGTCGGAAACTTTTTCTCGTAAACCTTCGAGTGTACAACAGCATGGAGTCAATTCTATTATTTTTGTAAAATTAGCATTAATACTAAAGGGATCTAATAAAGTGAACTAATAGCAATAGGACGATAATGCAATTTCATTAAATATATATACATAAACATGAATACAGGACCCCATACACTCAGAGCACAACCTAAAATTCATAAAGAAAACATAACAATCAGACCTGTAGTAAATTACAAACCTGCGCCTGCAAATAACTTGGCCAAACACCTCACCACATTTGTGTAGAAAGGAATTCTAGTGGAACTTAGTTCAAACGTTTCATCAGAACTAACACTATTTTTTTATTTCCTTTTTGTTCTTACAAGCACTTGAATCTGAAGAACGCTAATTAATAGAATAAAACTCCTTGTATGCTTTAAAATAATGATTAATTAATATCTTTATTTTTCATGCTTATATACTAAATTGTTTTACAATAAAATTGCTTAGTAAGAAGAATACATTTTTGCAAAATTATTGAACCTATTTTTTTGTTATTAAAGTTAAAATATTAATTTCTGATTTGTCAACAATAATGTTAAATGAAACTTAATACAAATGTTTAAGTAATTGAACTTAAAAGAAAAAATGTTTAATATAAAAGTGGGCTATAAAATAATGTGTTTAGTCAACAATAATAGTTATTAAATTTAAATACAGAAATTGTGTAATGTTTTTTTTAATAATGATAAAATAATAAAAATAATAAAATTATGTTAATTAAGTATCAACATTCTCCCCCGCGTTGACCAACGGTCACTGGTGACAAATGATCATTAGGGTTGATGTTTGCAATGTCGATGGTAACAAGTCGGGGTAAGGGAACTGGTTAAGGTGTCGGTTGAACGATCCTATGAATTTTTCTTCCTTTATAAGTTGAGTATAGCTTGGCTATGATGATGGCTATTAAAATGATTAGGGAAATTAAAAGTGCAGTGTAGCTGACGGCATGGTGATGTTGGCTTTGGGACCTGATTAACTCTGGCAATCTTACAATAGTTTACTATTTAAGCTGTTTTTGTATGTTATTCAGTTGATTTAGATGGGTTTCAATCTGGTTGTTAGTATTATTAAGAATTCTTTTGATCTCTTGTGGAGTGCTAATTTGATCAATGTGCCTGAATTGAACGTATGAAGTATGCAAGCTATTTGAAGTGAACTCTATTGGTACCCTTAAACCAAGCAAAAAATTCATTAAATAAAGTCTTGCAATCTACTACGCCACGACGGGTGCAACAAGGAACACCTGTTGAGTCAGCTGTGGTACATTACATAGAAACAACAGGGGCCCTCGTTTTATCACGCCCAAGTCTTTTATCGCCTGAAAAATGGCAGCTGCTCGGGCGGACTTTGAAAAATTAATAGAGCTTGGAATATGCAGACCATCGAACAGCTGCTTGTCCAGTCCGTTGTAATGGTCAAAAAGCCTGATGGTACTTAGCGACCGTGTGGAGATTATAGGGCACTAAATACTATAACAGTACCAGATCGGGACCCTTTACCATATTTACACGATTTTGCAACTGTTTTTGCAAAATTCGAGTTCGGAATAATCGAAATCTCGTTTTTAGAACATAAAGTTACAGCAATGAGTGGAAGCTCTACAAAACTATAAAAAGCCTATACAGGTAAATAATCTCAAACGTTTTTTTAACAACCATAAGTTTTTACAGGCGATTTTTACCGAATGCCATTGGAACACAAGCGTCTCTACTAGCCATGATTCCCGGTAGTAAAAAAAAAAACGATTTAACACAATTAATTTGGAATGACCGGACAACCACAGCATTTGAAGAATGCAAAAACCCATGATACACTGCTCAATCATCCAGCATGAGATGCAAAAATATCACTTTCGGTCGACGCATCAGATATTGCTGCTGGTGCCGCTTTGCACCAAATAGTTAATGAGCGCTTTAAACCACCTGGATTCTTTTCAAACAGTTTAACAAAAGCACAACTTCGCTATAGCGCTTACGATCATGAGGTCACTGCTATGTACTTAGGTATAGTGCACTTTAAGTATATGATGGAAGGACGCTCTTGCCACATTTATACCGATCATAATCCAATTACATATGCTGTTCGACAAAAACTGGAAAAATCTTACAACCGTCAGGCAAGACATCTAGATTATATAGCCCAGGCTACAACCGACATAAGGCACATACTCGTATCAGGAAAAGACAACATCAATGCAAATTTTCTTTGTCGAATATCAACAATAACAAGTAGTCCAGTTATTGATTTTGAAGAACTCGCTCGCCAACAAGAAACGGATAAAGAGCTCCAAGCTATACTCACCGGTAACTCACCTTATAAAATGCAACTGAAACGTTTTGCAATCCCCGGAAGAGAAAACAACTTATACTGCGATTGTTCCACAAAGCAATTACGAACATTATTTGCAATCGGAGAGATAGATTTTTAGAAGCAACACACAATATGTCACACCCGGGTACTAGGGCAACTGCTAAACTGATGACATGTCGATTCATTTGGCCAAATATTCGTGGAGATATCATACATTTCCCTCGCGCCTGCATACAATGTCAACGTGCAAGAGTTATCCGGCATACAAAAGCTCCTCTTCAACAATGCAGAGTGGTTGATAGCCGTTTTTCACACATCAACATCGACATCGTTAGACTTTTTCCGCCTAGCGAAGGTTATCGTTATTGTCTCACCATAATAGACAGATTTAGTTGATGGCCTGAGGCAACAACAGTAGCTCAAGAGTATCAATAGATAGACCCAAGCCTGCATATATCGTTAATGAGTCCCATCCTCCAGATAATAATGCAGCCCCACAAAATCCGAATTCAGTGGAGCCTTCAAGGGAACGCATGAAATTAACAGATCCTATATTGACTTCAACTCGCTTTGGTCGTCAGGTGAAACTCCCAGTAAGTTTTCTATGAGCTCGGTTTAGTATATCCGGGTAGTACTGTGGCAACAATACGCGATTGCTGTTAAAATAATTAAGCGTGAAAGAATAACCTCAGAAACTTTTTTTCTCGTAAACCTTCGAGTGTACAACAGCATGGAGTCAATTCTATTCTTTTTGTAAAATTAGCATTAATACTAAAGGGATCTAATAAAGTGAACTAATAGCAATAGGACGATAATGCAATTTCATTAAATATATATACATAAACATGAATACAGGACCCCATACACTCAGAGCACAACCTAAAATTCATAAAGAAAACATACCAATCAGACCTGTAGTAAATTACAAACCTGCGCCTCCAAATAACTTGGCCAAACACCTCACCACATTTGTGTAGAAAGGAATTCTAGTGGAACTTAGTTCAAACGTTTCATCAGAACTAACACTATTTTTTTATTTCCTTTTTGTTCTTACAAGCACTTGAATCTGAAGAATAATCAATAGAATAAAACTAATCAATAGAATAAAACTCCTTGTATGCTTTAAAATAATGATTAATTAATATCTTTATTTTTCATGCTTATATACTAAATTGTTTTACAATAAAATTGCTTAGTAAGAAGAATACATTTTTGCAAAATTATTGAACCTATTTTTTTGTTATTAAAGTTAAAATATTAATTTCTGATTTGTCAACAATAATGTTAAATGAAACTTAATACAAATGTTTAAGTAATTGAACTTAAAAGAAAAAATGTTTAATGTAAAAGTGGGCTATAAAATAAAGTGTTTAGTCAACAATAATAGTTATTAAATTTAAATACGGAAATTGTGTAATGTTTTTTTTAATAACGATAAAATAATAAAAATAATAAAATTATGTTAATTAAGTATCAACATTCTCCCCCGCGTTGACCAACGGTCACTGGTGACAAATGATCATTAGGGTTGATGTTTGCAATGTCGATGGTAACAAGTCGGGGTAAGGGAACTGGTTAAGGTGTCGGTTGAACGATCCTATGAATTTTTCTTCCTTTATAAGTTGAGTATAGCTTGGCTATGATGATGGCTATTAAAATGATTAGGGAAATTAAAAGTGCAGTGTAGCTGACGGCATGGTGATGTTGGCTTTGGGACCTGATTAACTCTGGCAATCTTACAATAGTTTACTATTTAAGCTGTTTTTGTATGTTATTCAGTTGATTTAGATGGGTTTCAATCTGGTTGTTAGTATTATTAAGAATTCTTTTGATCTCTTGTGGAGTGCTAATTTGATCAATGTGCCTGAATTGAACGTATGAAGTATGCAAGCTATTTGATGCATCAAAGTGGCCGTGGATAGTGAGAGCGTTGGTTTTGATTATACAATTGGGTTTTATTTGCATTATTCCAGTGCTGAAATTTCTATGTTTGTTGTGGTAGCAAAAATCCATTAATTCGGATTTTTCAGTTGCGTCCATGTTGTGTTATCTGCCAGACGAGTAAAACTACAATTGGCTGTGTTAACTCTGTTGGGGATATTAATTTCACAGGAACTTATATCCTTTTTGAATCTAAGCTGCTTATTTTGTCATATATATGTATCCCTTGTTGCTATAGTGCAGCTTGACAAATTATCGGTTGTAAAAGCAATAATTTCATCTCTGTCCGGATTCACTGCTAAAAAAAAGTACATCTGATTTGATGGATAATAGTGAGTTTTTTCGTATTGTTGGTACCGGAGTTATCTTGAAAACTTCAAGGAACTGTTGATCGATCAGTGGCAACCTAATTTCGAAGAGAACTTCGACTTTTGTCACTGCTCCATTTGCCTTCATGTATAGTTGAACCAAATTATCTTCTTCAATTGGAAGCGTACGTTGTATTGGTAGATGTGCCTTAATTGTAGTTAATTCATGTCTTAACTGATGTGGTGATAATAAAAGTGGACTGATTCTTTCATGGTGAGCATCGGTTAGTACGTCGATAATCTCTTTTTCTACCCTTTGTAAGTTTAATGCTGTTAATGTTAATTGATTGGCAAGAAGTGATATTAGTTGTATTTGGCTGAATTCTGAGAATTCCCTAGCAATTACATTTGTTTCATTGTTAATTATTGCAACAATCTCTGATAGTTGTTTTTGTGTGCTGACTTCGTCTTCTTTAATTATATTAATAGTGGAATCAATAATTAATGTTCGGTTTTTGAGTAATTTAAAAATATAATCTGTTTCGAGCTTGGCCCTTTTAATGGTGTCTGACATTTCATTGGCATAGTCTGAGTCCAGCACTCCAAAAAGCGACCTTGCTACATTTCCAACAATGCTGAAAGCACCCCTTTTAACTCTTCTAGCGGCAAATAGTTCCTTTTTCTCCAGCAATTCTTCTTTTACTTAATTGAAATTATTTATGAAAATGTTGCATGTTGCCCGATGCATGATGGTTAAACATACTAAGTGTTGTAACGTGACTTATCCAGACTGAAAAATCTTTAACTCGGACAAAAAAGGTGCCAGATCATAGTATACCATGAGTTTCCATTCAGCTGTTGCTACCGATACCTTCAAAGTAAAGCCCTGGATCAGAGTTGAAGTTCTTTATCTCTACGGGACTGCCCATAACAGCTGGAATAAAAAGTATGGCTACTATCAAGGTGAGTACGATAGAGTTCGTAATCGTCTTCGATTTTTTGGTGGGTGGAGTATCTTCTTCATCAACAGGTACTGGGTGAATAGGATTAGATAACCTAGATGCAGGTAATTCGTCTTAGTGAAGTAGCTGAGCTAATCTGTGAATAGGTCTTTTTATTCCGGCAGTTGTTTTTACATCTGCTACCCGAAGTTTTCTGTAATTTCCCTCGTGTGTTTGAAGGATTCTTCCAAGTGGCCAGCTCATAACGGGTATATTGCCGTTTTCAGATGATGATTTCCACTTCTGTCTTTCCTGCAGTTGGTGTAAATACTCGGCAGCCCACCGTTTCCAAAACTCATGCTTGAGTTGGGAGACGAGTTTCGATCTTGTGGCAAGAGAAACATTTGGTTGCACTGATCTACTATCCACTTGGGCTGTGAGTGGTTCTCCAATTAAGAAGTGTCCGGGAGTCAGCGCAGTTAGATCATTTGAATTAGATAATATCGGAGTTAGCGGACGAGAATTTAATATAGTTTCTTTTTCTATAATCACTGTCTCAAGCTCTTCGTGCGTTAGTGACGCTGTAGAAACACTTCGTAGTAAAAGTTGCTTAGCGGCCTTTACTGCTGCCTCCCATAAGCCTCCAAAGTGAGGGGCCCGAGGTGGAATAAATTTGAATTGGATGCCTCCTTTACTGCAAGCTTGTAGGCTTTTTCCCTTGGAGTTATTATTAAATATCGCTTGATTTAATTCTTCTAGCTGATTCCGCGTACCTATGAAGTTTTTAGCATTGTCGAAATATATGGTCTGGCACCGCCCTCGGCGGTTACAACTTCCAGGTGTACAGCTATGTAAACTTTATGCGGTTTTTACCCCTTATCTTAAAATGAACCCAAAACGGTCCGCAGTAGTCAACACCAGATGTGATAAATAGGCGTGATGGGGTTACCCTGCTTGCTGGTAGATATCCCGTTATTTGCGAAAATAGTTTAGGTTTCGCTCTTGTACATCGTACACAGTTTTGGACTATATTTCTTGCCACTGATTTACCCTTGATGATCCAATATTGTTATCTGGATATGGCCAATAATGATTGTGGGCCACAATGATAGTTTTTTTTATCTAACATTGTGAGTATAAGTTTTGAAATTGAGTCGTCTAGGAATGGAGATAAACTGCTGAGTGTGCTGGACTTGTCCACTTGGTTTCTCTTCTTTAATTCAAATATTTCCTTCATGAAGTCGGAGGTCTGAACTGTTCGAATAATCATATACCGCGAATCATCCAGTTCTCTAGGACTCAGCGAAATGTGTTTTGGTCGAAATTCATTTTGGGTTTTTGAATTATTAATGAATCTTATTACGTAACCCAAAACCTTCTGTAAAGTTATAAATGAATTTTTGTGGTGAATTTCGTATATAAGGCTATCGTTCCTTAATGCCATAGTTGCTGTAACAGGAACCAATTTCTTTTTCTTAACATCATTGGGAATTTCTTGATGTAAGTATTTCGATGGTCACGATTCCTCTCTTCTATGAAGAAAAAGTGGTCCATATAGCCACAAGTTACATGCTGGCAGATCTACTGCACCAAGTCCTCTGGATAATATATAGGCTGGGTTGTGTTTTGATCGTACATGGCGCCAGTGTTCAGCTAAACTTAGTGACTGAGTTGTTGATAACCTGTTGGCGACAAAGGTTTTGTATGAAGATGATTGTGAATCCATAAAAATGTAGCTTGGTCTTCAAACTGCAGGTCAGTTTTAAGTCTTTTAGCAAGCTGTGCTGCTAGAACTGCTGCACATAACTCTAGTCAATGTAATGTCTGCTGTTTCAATGGTGCAACTCTTGATTTTGCACAGAGCATTCTTAAGAGTTGCACGAATGTATGCAACTGCACCAAAAGCCTTCTAAGATGCATCTGCAAATACGTGAAGTTGAGTTTTTACTGGAATTTCGCCCTGGAATTTCTTTCGTGGTATCGTAAAATTGTTAAGATTCTCTAAATCACTTCTAAATGTGCTCCAAAATGCACTAAGGTCATTAGTTAATGGATCATCTCAGTTCATTCGTGATGCTAAAGGTGTTGAAGAAATATTTTGGCCTTAACAATCACAGGAGCTAACAAACTAAGAGGATCAAATAGTCGTGCGAGATCTGAAGTTACTGTTCGTTTCGAGATTTGCTGATATTGGGTTAATTTGACTTTAACGCAAAAGTGATCGCTTTTAGGTAGCCAATATAATCCTAAGGTTTTTATTGAACTAGCACTATTATTATCGAAATCTAAGTAAACCTCTTGGTCACCAGATGGAATATTTTTTTAGCAAATGAGGATGGTTTGCACACCATTTTTTTAAACTAAATTCATATTTTTTAAGATAATAATGAGTTCCTTTTGCATCTCCACTGCTATGTTTAGGTTATCAGAACCCCCGAGGCCGTCATCCACATAGAAGTTGTCTTTTAGCATTTGAGAACCATACGGAAACTTGAGAGAATTCTCATTAGCTATTTTTTGTAGACATCTCGTGGCCAGGTAAGGGGCTTTACGTGTCCCGTATGTTACGGTGTTGAGTTTGTAATAGGCAAGTGGCGATGACGGACCTTCCCTTCACATAATAAGTTGATATTGTTGATCATTTGGGTTAATAAGTATTTGCCTGTACATTTTCTCGATATCGGTTGTAAAAACAAACTTTGGCAATCGAAACGAATTAAAATTAAAAATAGTTCACTTTGCACCACCGGACCAGTATACATTTGGTCATTTAATGAGTATCCAGTTGATGTTTTTGCTGATGCGTCAAACACTGCCTGAAGGTTGCGTGTTCAAATCACATCGGGGTCACCAAAATGTGTAGAAAGGAATTCTAGTGGAACTTAGTTCAAACGTTTCATCAGAACTAACACTACTTTTTTATTTCTTTTTTGTTCTTACAAGGACTTGAACCTGAAGAACGCTAATAAATAGAATAAAAGACCTTGTATGCTTTAAAATAATGATTAATTAATTTCTTATTTTTTATGCTTATATACTAAATTGTTTCACAATAAGAAGAATACATTTTTGCAAAATTATTGAACCTATTTTTTTCTTATTAAAGTTAAAATATTAATTTCTGTTTTGTCAACAATAATGTTAAATGAAACTTAATGCAAATGTTTAGGTAATTGAACTTAAAAGAAAAAATGTTTAGTCAACAACAATGTTAATTGTCAACAACAATGGTTAATTAACTTAATATAAAATTGGGTTATAAAATAAAGTGTTTAGTCAACAATAATAGTTATTGATTTTTAATACAGAAATTGTGCAATGTTTTTTTTTTTTAATAATAATAAGATAATAAAAACAATAAAAAAAAATAAAATTATGTTGATTAAATATCAACAATATTATTAGAAGAGAAAGTAAATTACAGAACATATACGTGTTACGGAATACACAAAATCTCACCAACAAACTCAAGGACATCAAAATCACTGAAAATACGAGACTCGTTTCCTTCGACATAAACGATCAATTCCCATGCACGAAACTTTGACTATCCTACGTAACATACTTTCTAACTTATATGACAATAAATATATCAACGAAATAATGGATATTGCAAAGACGATATTAAAACAAAACTACTTTAGTTTCAGTAATAACTTCTATTAACTATCCAATGGACTCGGCATGGGAAACCCAACATCTTTAATTTTCACAGAGATTTTCATGCAACATTTAGAACAACTTCACGTCAAAAAACATAACATAACCCATTGCTACAGATACGTAGACGACATAATATGCATCCTAGAAAGAAACAACGCCGAACAAGTTCTAACAGACATAAACACAATACATACAAAAATCACATACACAATAGAAAAATGGCAAGACAGAACTATACAATATCTTGATATATCAATAAAACGTGGATTTGATTCCTTAAACTTTGACATTCATAGATAACGAACCATGACAGACACAACTATCCACAGTTACTCAAACCATCCTACTCAACATAAACTCGCAGCATTTAGACATATGATCCACAGACTTAGAATAGTCCCACTTGCTTCATATAAATGTAACAAAGAACTGGACACAATCTATACTATAGTTAAAAATAACGGTTACAACCACGCTACCGTCGACAAAGTACTCAGACAATACAACACCAAAAACAAGAAGAAAGAGGACAAGGAAACAATCGATACGGCACGACGACACATCTTTACTTACACAGGGCCAGAAATATATAGATTAACTAACCTTTTCCAATAAGTATGTTTACAGACATTACTAAAAACAAGCAACACTCAAAACATCAACAGAAACAACTGATAAATTTAGTACCAGCGGTGTATACAGACTTACTTGGACAAAATGGATGAACATTAAAAACAAGCTTTACAGAATACATACGATCATACAAACGGAAAAGGGATGACTCCAACTTCTCAATACACCTTAACACACGTGGACACGAACCAAGGGAAATAGATAACTGTATGACAGTATAACACCCAAGTAAAGAAGAACGAAGACTAGTAATTCTTGAAAACAGGGAAATCTACAAAACACAAACGTTCGTGTTTTGTAGAATTCATTGTAAGTAGATATTATTAACGAACAGGTAAAAGCAACATCAGACATAATTTTTAAACCACTAAAATTGATAAAATATTCTTACAAACGAAAAATACCCAAAGATGGTCACACTTACCAACCCAATAATAAAAGACGGAAATACTAAACTATTTATCCTAATAAATAGGACAGATGTCAAGCAAACTAACTGTATAATACGATTTACACGGGCAAAATTACCTCAAGCCACCTGTAGTGTGTTTGACAAGTCGTAGTTACCATACCTTCTGTATGTAACACGAGCTTCATACTTTGTTGAAACAAAAGTCCACACACATCGTGGGGATATGCTGACTAGCTCATTCCCATCCCAATAGCTATTTTATAAGAATAAACAAAGTATCATATGTATGATACTTTGTATTAGTATTAGTGTACTTTAAGTTTGTAGAATGTAAGATTAATTTGTATTAAGTCAATAATAAGAAAACATCGAAACAGAACAGTCGCAAAAAGAGGCTGTTCGCAATTATAAATAAAATAAACTATATAAAAACATTGAAGTAGTATCATTCTTAACATGGCGATCCTGCCTAATAATAAAATAAAAAGCAGTGTTATACTCGATTGGTGTTAGAAAGAAGTGGTTAAAAACAAGAGACAAAAATAAGTTAAATTGTTTAATGCCTAACAAAGCATTGAAATAATAAAGTATAATAAATATCTATATAACAAAAAGAAACTTAAATAGTTATGATTTTTATGAATACGTTGCGTAATATCTTCACCTCTCGAACTCCGACAGAATGGTCAAAATGCGCAGAAAAACGATATGTTATCATCAATTTAAAAAGCAAACAACAATAAATGGTCAACAACAAGATGAAACAAACAACCAACCCCAAGAAAACAAGAGTCATGGTCAACAACAATTGAGGGAGCAACCAGAAAAACGATAAGTTATCATTAATTTAAATGTTATTATTTTTAACTTTACAAATAAATATGTAACCTAAAATATATTAAAACTAAGAAAACATTGTATAACATATTTCATAAGGACAGAAATTAAGAAAATATACATACATAAACTTTTTAGTTCTATTAATGGCTGAGAATAAATGGTCAAATATAATAGAAAAGTTAAAATTTTATAAAACTGAATTCAAAAAAAAAAAAACAAAAAGTTACAAATATAATTATTAATTAATTATTAATTAAGAAGTGAAATAATTTTGCGTGTTTTATAAAAGTGTCTAAATAGACAAAGCATTAATATGTTGAATTAATTTTTTATTATTCCTAAAAACTAACACTCACGAGTCCCTCCAGTACTACTTAATCTAAGTAAAGCCCGGTTCGGTCAAAATTGGCATTGACCGATGTATGACAGCGCCATGGTAGGACGATGCATTGAAGTGTATCGTATGCCACGCGGTGCCATACATACCTTTAGTTTCTAACTACTAACACGCCCCAGGACAAGAAAAGACAGACTAACAAGTAGTTGGCCGTGTAAATTTATGTTAAGTAAACTTTTTTTGTAAACCAGAAATTTTCAAATGTAAACGGTCCAGCTACTAACGAACGAGACGGTTCTATTTAAAATCAGTCCAATCCTTTAAATTTTTTTTTTTTTCTCTTTTCCATAAGGGAGAAGTATAATGATAAAAAAGTTAAATTTTTTTTTAGTCCTTTTTAATGATAACGATAGAAGGGAATACAGAAAGAGAAGTTAATTTTTGTAATTTAAAAAAAAAAACAAAAAAAAAAGAATAGCATTGTGCAGTAGAATTTTTAATAGTATTAACGTTTTGATTCTCAGATCCTTCAAGATCACTCAATTAAAAACTTATTAACTGTCATTGCAATGGGTGGTACAGAATCAAAAATTGAAAAACCTAACGCTAACGTCGTCAATGACGTAGTGGTTAAAATTGACTTTCCCACCGTGTACTTCATAATAATCATCGGTATTTTAGCCACACAACTTCTAGTAACGCTCTACCAATTACACAAAAGATCCTTGAGAAAAAATTACACTAGAGCTGCATCTTTGGCTAACAATCTAGACAAAGTCTAATATCAGGATTATTGTTTTCCACTCTACTAGAAAGAACACTGTTTGAGAGACCTTTTCTGAAAACCTTTTGATTATAATTATATCTTTTACCTTTTGTTACGGAAGTACTCATAATGAGCATTCTCCAGTCTTATTTACCAATTTCTTCTTTTATTTACCAGTTGATTAACTGATGGAATGGGAGCTAATAGTATCAAGAGCTAAGGCAATAAAAGAGGAATTCCTTAAATCCTATAAATGCTTAAATACTGACAGAGACACTAAACTCGAAACCGTCAATAAGCATGTGAATATTCTTCAAAATCAATTAGAAAAGCTCAGAGTACTCCTTAATACAAATTATAATAGATTAACAAAAGCTCATCAAACCTCAGCTGATAACTTTTATTCTGACCTACGTGAAAAATTAATTTCCGTAAGTTATCGAAAAAATTTTAAAATCCTTGTTCCACACTCAATCCATGAACCAATAGTGTTCGATCTTTTACCCGAAACAGAACAAAAATCCAAATGCCTCAAACGTTAATTGAATTTCTAAATACGGCCTCAAGGTTACTTCCAGATTTCAATGGAAATTCTGAAAACCTGCAAAGCTTTATCGACGCCATTAATTTGGTAGATTCGATTAAAGAAACACACGAATCAGTAGCTGTAAACCTTATCAAAACAAAATTGAGAGGAACAGCAAGAAATCTAATTTCATCTGAAACTACTTTACAAGAAATAATCTCAAAACTAAAATCAACGGTTAAAGTGAATCCGTTGACGTAATTAATGCCAAATTAATGAGCACAAGACAGTCCGGAAAAAACGTTAATGCCTACGCCCAGGAATTGGAGGAATTGACGAAAAAATTGGAATCCGCCTATATTACTGATGGGTTACCCCATGAAACAGCCAACAAATATGCTACTCGTTCAGCTGTTACGGCTATAACCAAAAATAGTTCCAATGATAGAGTTAAAATGATAATGCAATCAGGCAACTTTAACAACATGAATGAAGTATTAACTAAATTCATAAGTAGTTGTACTGAAGCCTACGGTCAGGAAAACTCTATCCTAAGCTATGTCTTTAAACGCCAAAATAACAATAATAACAGTAATCATGGAGGAAATAACAATGTCAACCCTAACCGAAACTTCAATCAAAACCGAAATTATAGAAACAATAATAGCAGGTTATATCGTAATAACGGGTCAAACAACCACAATTACAATAACAATAACTCAGGTTCTTATCGTAACAATAACGATAATAGAAATCGTCATAACTATCCACAGAACAGAAACCGTTATAATAACGCACAAAACGGAAACATAAATCTAGCTGCCGAAGCCTCGGGAAACGAGCAGCGACCCCTAAATACTCAATAAATACAAAAACCTACAATATTAACTTGAATTTGTGTAGCTATTTACGATCTAGAACTACCCTAAATGACAATATTTCAATTTTTTTAATAGACACTGGAGCTGATATTTCAATTATCAAGCACAACCAGGTCCTAAATGAGTCAATTAATGTCTACAATAAAAAAACCTAAATGGTATTGGCCAAGGTATAATTTCAACTTTAGGCAGTGTACAATCCGAATTAAAAATAGATAAATATCTAATAAAACATACTTTTCACGTAGTCAGGGATGACTTCAAAATACAGGCAGACGGAATAATTGGAATGGATTTTATACGAAAATATAATTGTATATTACAATATTCCAATAATAAAGATCTAATGATTATCCGATCAAATGAAATCGATCATGACATTGGAATACCCCTTAGAAACGGCCCAACCATAAACTCAATATCACTTCCTGCCAGATCTGAGGTTATAAGACCCATACAATTTGATCATCCGAACAAAATGTTTTAGTACCTTATCAAACAATTCAAAACGGCGTTTATGTCGCAAATACAATAACTTCCAAATCAAACCCTTTAGTAAAAATTATTAATACCACTGAACAAGATTTGGTAATTTCTGATATTAAACTTATTACTGAAACACTTAAAGATTATAAAATTGCCAAACCAAATTGTACACCTGCCAAATCCAAAGAAAAAATGGAAAGACTTTCCAGAAACTTCCCAACTTTTGTTGAAAAAGATTTAAAATCCTTATGCCATGAATTTATAGACATTTTCGCTCTAGAATCTGAAAACATATCTGTCAATAACTTTTACAAACAAAGACTCAAAGTAAATAATACACAACCTGTTTATATAAAAAACTATCGCATTCCACATTCCCAAAAAGAGGAAATAAATAACCAGGTTGATAAGCTAATTAAAGACGATATTGTTGAACCATCCACTTCAGATCACAATAGTCCCATACTCTTGGTACCAAAGAAACCTTTACCTGGTAATACCCAAAAGAGATGGAGACTGGTAGTAGACTACAGAGCAGTTAATAAAAATTTAATAGCTGATAAATTCCCGTTACCTCGTATAGATGACATTCTTGATCAATTGGGCAGAGCTAAATTCTTCTCTTGCCTTGATCTTATGTCAGGTTTTTATCAAATAGAGCTGGAAGAGGAATCCAGAGATATCACTTCCTTTTCCACAGATAAAGGATCCTACAGATTTAAAAGATTGCCGTATGGTCTAAAAATAGCCCCAAATTCCTTCCAACGCATGATGTCGTTGGCTTTTTCAGATCTATCTCCAGCACAAGCATTCGTGTATATGGATGACCTTGTAATTATTGGTTGTTCAAAGGAACATATGTTACGAAATTTAAAGAACGTATTTGCATTATGCAGGAAACACAATCTGAAATTACATCCAGACAAATGTTCATTTTTCCGCACTGAAGTAACATTTTTAGGACACAAATGTACTGATCAAGGTATATCTCCTGATGATAGCAAATTTTCTATAGTACAAAACTATCCAACACCAAAGAACGGTGATGAAGCTAAACGCTTCATAGCATTTTGTAATTATTACCGAAGGTTCATACCAAACTTTGCTGAATCATCTCGACATATTACTAGATTGTCAAGAAAAAATGTGTCTTTTGAATGGAACCAAGATTGCGAAAGATCGTTCCAATACCTTAAAAACCAATTATTAAGTCCTAAAATTTTACAATACCCTGATTTTTCTAAAGAATTTTTTATTACAACAGACGCAAGCAAACACGCTTGTGGTGCTGTCCTTAGTCAAGAAAAACAAGGTATACTAATGCCAATTTCATACGCTTCTAGATCTTTCACTAAGGGTGAAAGTAACAAATCTACCATAGAGCAGGAATTAACTGCAATACATTGGGCTGTAAAATATTTCAGACCATACATTTACGGCAAAAAGTTTGTAATCCAAAGTGATCACAAGCCATTAACTTACTTATTTTCCCTGAAGAATCCATCATCTAAGCTCACTCGTATGAGGCTTGACCTCGAGGAGTACGACTTTGTAGTCGAATATATTAGGGGTCAGGAAAATACCGTGGCAGACGCTCTGTCACGCATAGAGTTCAAGGATATTAAAAATATTGAAGTAAATAAAGTCCTGAAGGTAACAACAAGACTTCAGACTAAAACAGGAGGAGAAAGTATGAATAAAACTCCTCGAACAGAATCAGTCAAATTTAAAATATATGAGGCTATAAATGCCCAAGAGCATCGTAAAATACCTAGATTGTATTTTACTAAGGATAAAGTAATTATCCATAAAGGAAAGCAAGTTCTTTCCGAATTTAAGTTGAAAGATCTCATTATTAATAAAAATGTCGACCTAGGTCAACTCTTTCTAAAGCTTGCAAAAATAGCTAATAATATTGGTCTCACAACATTGCTACTCTTACTAGATGACAGTATGCTTATTTACCTAGGAACAAATATGGAAACCTTCAAATGTAAAGGTAATAAAATCTTGCAAGATTCTAATTTAACAATTATGCTCGTACCGAAACTGACTAAAGTTTCTACTGATTCTGAAAAACTGAGAATTATGCAAAAATATCATGATGATCCCATTACAGGTGGACATCCAGGCATAACTCGAATGATAAAAAAAATCCAACTTTAATATCATTGTAAAGGCATGACTAGAGATATAGCTAAATACGTCAAACAATGCCTTCAATGCCAAACCAACAAAACCACGGTTAAAGGCAAGGAGCCCTTGGTTATAACACCAACTCCCCTAAAAGCATTTCAAAGAGTGATAATCGACACAATAGGCCCCCTTCCACGGTCTGATTCACAGAATGAATACGCTGTGACTATAATGTGCGATTTAACTAAATACCTAGTAGCTATCCCAATATTGAATAAATCAGCCAGAAATGTTGCGAAAGCCATTATGGAAGATTTTATTTTAATATATGGTCCAACTCTACTGCTTACCATCATGAAACACTCGGTACAGTTGAAAGATCTCACAGAACTTTCAACGAGTATTTAAGATCTTATGTTTCATCTGACAAATCAGATTGGGATAATTGGTTAAAATTCTTTGTATATTGTTACAATACAACTCCATCTACAGCTCATGGATACTGTCCATTTGAATTGATCTTCGGAAAAATTCCAACGGAACTAGATTTTACCAATACCAATAGCATAGAACCTCTTTACAACGCTGAAGCTTACGAAAAGGAAGTTAAATTCAGACTCCAAGTAGCTCAACGTAGAGCTGCTAGCCTCATTGAAAATGCAAAACTTTTAAGACAAAATATATCCAATGAAAATTCTAATCCTATTACACTCTATATTAATGACTCTGTTCTTGTCCGCAATGAATCAGGACACAAACTGGATGCGGTCTACAAAGGTCCCTTCACAGTCACTGACATTGATAATTCAAACAATGTCACATTAATGGACACTAATGGTAAACTTTTTAGTGTCCATAAGAACAGAATTAAAAAATTACCTAAATAAATAAATTCACAGTAAACTGTCGAATAACGCTTTATATAATTTTTTTTTCCCCACTTTTCATATTCTTTTAATAACGTTAGTTTTTACTTAAAACTTATAGAAATAACATAGTAGATTTATGTTATTAAAATAGCGTTAACTATTTTAAGGGTTTTTATTGAATAATGCTATTTCAGCAATTTAAGATTCTCTTATTCCTTTCTCTCTTCTCATTCTAAAAAGGGAAGGGAAGGATAAATCCTTTTATTTAATCATTTAAATATATACTCTTTTATTTTTTTTTAATTTTGTTTAATTTCGTTTTTTTTTGTAAAAGACCTTTATTAATAAAAACAGTCTTTATTTTATTCTATTTATGCTTGTAATATATAAAAGAATAATCAAATAGTATTGATTATTCTTTTCCGGAAAAGGGAGGTGTAGTGTGTTTGACAAGTCGTAGTTACCATACCTTCTGTATGTAACACGAGCTTCATACTTTGTTGAAACAAAAGTCCACACACATCGTGGGGATATGCTGACTAGCTCATTCCCATCCCAATAGCTATTTTATAAGAATAAACAAAGTATCATATGTATGATACTTTGTATTAGTATTAGTGTACTTTAAGTTTGTAGAATGTAAGATTAATTTGTATTAAGTCAATAATAAGAAAACATCGAAACAGAACAGTCGCAAAAAGAGGCTGTTCGCAATTATAAATAAAATAAACTATATAAAAACATTGAAGTAGTATCATTCTTAACACACCACCTTTTATTAACACTATCTATTTTTAACCCTATCTCTTCAGTAACTTTACTTAAGATATTTTATGATAGTTTAAAACATCATAGTTAAAACATCAAAGCATGGTTTTGTTCTTTTCGTTTTTTCTGCGTACGTGTGTGTTCTGCTTGTGCGTTGCTAACTCTCTGCCGTTAGTGATTTTGTATTTGTTTAATTTATTTTTTTTAACCCTCGTAGGATCACGTGGTCTGTCTACCGTGATGTTCTTCTTTGAATTTTTTCAACATTCACCTTTAAAATTAAGAAGCCTAAGGACCTCTAGTGTTCCTTAGCCACAGAAACATTTTTTCAAAATTTAAAGATTTCGATTTCATCATTTATTGCGTAATAAAATTTTAGAAAGAACGTTTTTTTTAATTTGTTTACCTTGGTAAAAAAAATGCAATATATATTGATGTAAACTAAAAAAACTTTCAGACTAAAACGATATTTTAAGTGACAAAGAATGGCTAATGTGCAATGTTCAGCCTATGCAATATGTATTACAATAATTCTTGCGAAAAAAACCGACTTTAAAATAGATTTTATCTGTCTGCCTATAACAGTTCAAGTGTATGGCCACATAAATTAGAGTACATTAACTAATGGGACATCCTTATATCTTAAAATTTTATACTAGTTCAACTGTTCAATAGTTTGGCAATATACGTCAAATTAGAGCAACTATAGGGTCACCCCTTAATTTAAAAAATCAAATTATATACTTGTTGTTGTGGTAGATTTAGCAATCAGGTTCTGTGTAAATTCAAACCGTCTGTCTATAACGGTTCAATAGTTTCCCATATACATCAGATTATATAAAACGTTTAATTTATAATCGACATTGCGTCAAAGTTACCAGCGTTTTTCTATAACGGTTCAAAGATAGTCCTATATATGTAACTCTACAGTAATTATGGGACACCCTTTAATTTCTAAATTCAAATTATAAACTCGTTGATATAGAGGATTTAGCAATACATGTCCCTTTTAATTTTCAGCGTTCTGTCTAAACGATTCAAAAATTCGGTACATACACAAAATTACATTAACGATTGGAACACCCTTTAACTTCCAAATTAAAATTTTATTCTCGCTGTTATAGCGGACTAAGCAATACAGGTTCGTTTTAAATTTCCAGTGGCTGTCTACAACTGTTCAAAAGTATGGCCATATATCTCATATTTAATGAACTATTGGCGCACCCTTTAATTTTTAATTTTTAATATTAATACTTGTTACTATAACGGCCATAGCAATCGACATTCTGTCCAAATTGCTAGCGTTTGTCTATAACGGTTCAAAAGATAGGCTCAGATAAGTAAATCTTCATCTATTATGGGACACCCTTTAATTTTTAAATTCAAATTATAAACTCGTTGATATAGCGGATTTAGCAATACATTTCCCTTTTAAGTTTCAGCGTTCTGTCTATAACGGTTCAAAAGTTTGGTCACATACACAAAATTACATCAACTATTGGAACACCCTTTAATTTCCAAAACCAAATTTTATACTTGCTGTTATAGCGGACTAAGCAATACAGGTTCGTTTTAAATTTGAAGCGTCTGTCTACAACTGTTCAAAAGTATGGCAATATATCTCATGTTTTATGAACTATTGGCGCACTTTATAATTTGTAATATTAACACTTGTTACTATAACAGCAATCGACAATCTCTCCAATTTGCAAGCGCTTGTCTATAACAGTTCAAAAGATAGGCCCATATAAGTACATTTACATCAATTATGGGGCACCCTTTAATTTTTAGATTTATTTTTGTATAACTTTTTGTTATTGGGAGCTATAGTAATACGCAGTCATTTTAAATTATACAGAATCGCCCTTTACAGTTACATAATATACGTAAAAAATATGTATGTTGTATGGGGAGACCCTTTAATTTATAAGATTATGAACTGTTTTTACAACGGGACCAATCTGTAAGCAAAATCTATCATATTACCAAAAATTTTCAAAATCGGATCCGAAATGACTGAGTTCTGGAGGCACAAATATAAAAAAAGCAACATTCAGCCGAATTGTATACCCTCCTTCTTTTTTTGAAGTCAGTTAAAAAATGAGACAGTGCTTTAGACATTCGAAGAAATTTTCTAAGATCACCAAATAATGATTTGGAGCCAATTTTTAAAAAATATCCGATATGCTATAACAGCTCAAGTGTATTGCCACATAAATTAGGTTAGATTAACTATTGGGATACACTTATATCTCCAAACTTTATACTTTTTCAACCATTCAATAGTTTGGCAATATACATCAAATTGCAGCAACTATAGGGTCACTCTTTAATTTCCAAAATCAAATTATATACTTGCTGTAGTAGTAGTTTTAGCAATCAGGTTCAACAGTTTGCCCATATACATCAGATTATATCAACTATTTAATTTATAATATAACATTTTTATACTTTTTATTATACAAAACATAGTGGATATTCTGTCAAAATTTTAGGTGTATGTATAAACCGGTTCAAAAAATACGGCCATATATTTACATTAATTATTACATTAATTTTGGGAGCACCCTTTAATTTCTAAATTCAAACTATAAGCTTCTTGTTATAGCGGACTTAGCAAAGCATGTCCCTTGTAAATTTCAGCTGTATGTGTATAACGGTTCAAAAGTCCAGCCACATACGCCATATTATATCAACTATTGGGATACCCGTTTATTTACAAATCCAAATTTTATACTTGTTGTTATAGAGGAGTTAGTAACACAGGTTCTTTGTAAATTTCAATTGACATATACCAAATTAAATGAACTATTGGTGCACCCTTTAATTTATAATTTTAAAAATTATCAGCTGTTACTATAACGGCCATAGCAATTGACATTGCGTCAAATTCACAAGCGTTTGTCTATAACGGTTCCAAAGATAGGCCTATATAAGTAAATCTACAGTAATTATGCGACACCCTTTAATTTCTAAATTCAAATTATAAACACTTTGATATAGCGGACTTAGAAATAAATCTCCCTTTTAAATTTCAGCGTTCTGTCTATAACGGTTCAAAAGTACGGCCACACACTTAAAATTACATCAACTTGTAACGAAGTAAATCGTTACATATTTGGATTTAAAATAAATAACTGAATTTACATACTTATTTTATTTTTAGCAGCAGTAACTATTGTATCTTTTGTATTTAGCATCCCGAATTTATTCATACATTTATTTTATAAATTTTAATAACAATACATTAATATAAATATAAGTAGTATTATTTCCGCTATCTTTTGAATCCCACTGTACTAATGTGGAAAACATACCAAAGTAAATTACATACATATTCATTGTTATCATTATTGTTGCTGTTCATATTTAAGAGTATGCAAGACCAAGAGAATTCAGCTACTCTCACTTACTTATACTCACACAGAGGAGGTTTGTGTGTTGTGTATGCTATTACCAGTTGGAGTTTAGCTGTCGTAGAGTTCAGGCTTTCCAGATCCAATTTGCCAAAAAGCTTGACATTGCCCAAAAAAACTTGATTTTGAAAAAAAAACTTGACAAATAAAAACACTCATACTTTTGGTTTTTATTTAATTTTTTTTATTATTTTTTTCATAAAAATTATTAGAATAAAAACAAAAATATCGTTAAAAGTAAAAATAACAGAAACAATGTGAAAGAAACCAAAAACAATATAAGAATAAAAATTCTGTCGTTATATATTTTAGAGAAAACTTAGGCGTTATTTAAAAAAAATATAGGTACTATCTTAAGAAATATAGATAGTAAAAATATGCTCTATCGATGTGTTTTTTAGAAATATAAACTTACTTTTTTAAGTATTATTACATATGTAGCTAGAATAAATTTGAGAAAAAAAAATTAACTTAGAAAAAACATTGGCAAATCACTTTTTCACTTGACACTTGACGCGCATTAAAAAACTTGACAATCAGGCCAAATCAGGCCCGTCTGTCAACCCTAGTGCAGACGAACTCTAGTGATCATTATGGTCATAGATTCCAGGCATTGTGGTAGTGTAGTGGTTGTTGAGTTCGCACGGCGTAATACAAACTTTTAAGAGCTACACAATATTAACCCTTTGCACTCGAGGGCTCCGGAGCGGAGCCATTTAAAATTTATCTTCAAACTCGAGGGCTCCGCTATGGAGACAATGCAAATAATTTTCAGTTCATAACATAAGGACAAAAACAAATCGTAATAACTTCATTTGTTCTGTTAACAAATTACAAATGAAATCTGTTCATTTCTGTTCTATTCTGTTCTGTTCTATAATTAATTAAAAAAGATTTAAAATACAACTATGACTTTTCTTTTTATGCGCATATCATTTACTTATATGTGAATATGGTTTTTCTATTAAAATTGATTCGAGTTGCTGGTATTATGAGTGAAAAAAAGCTTCGAGTGCAAAGGGTTAAT
Organism: Gymnosoma rotundatum; assembly: GCA_916610165.2. Classification (NCBI taxonomy): domain Eukaryota; kingdom Metazoa; phylum Arthropoda; class Insecta; order Diptera; family Tachinidae; genus Gymnosoma; species Gymnosoma rotundatum. Next base: position 100,734,354 of record OU744336.1, on the reverse strand, counting down.
ATTAAAACACTTTACTTTTGCTTAAATATGCACGTTTTGTTTATTAATTATTAATTTGCGTATATCGCGCTTTAAAACAACTAGTTTCCACCGTGTCACAATAAGAACTACTTTTTTTTACTTTTAAAAATGATCTTTCGATTTTAAATATTTCACAAAACAGGAGACTACCGTTATTAAGCGGAACAGTTACAAATTTAGTACAATTTAAATGAATATTTTAATAGAGTAAATAAGGACAACGGTGGAATGAGAGGATATGTAAAATAAGGAATTTTTGTTTATATACATATATGTTTGTTTGTATGTAAGTAAGCTACAATAAAATACAAAATACAGTGGCGGCGGTAACATTCCCCCCATCGTAAGCGAGTTAGGTGTCCATGAGCTTGCCATCCTTCTTACTGACGTCTAAAACTGTTGTTTTTGCCACGGGCCTCTCATATGTACCGGAATTTGTTTTGATCGCGACACGCCGAACTTGACCATCTTTCGCGGGAAAGACTTTTGTTATAATGCCCTTTGGCCAACTATTTCGTGGAAGCGTATCATCGACTATGACGACTACATCTCCTACTGTCGGGGGTTTTGTTTTTTCGAACCACTTACTGCGTCGCACTAAACTTGGGCCATATTCTCGCACCCACCTTCGCCAGAAATGATTAGCAAACTTTTGCGTCTGGTGCCACCGGTGTCGGAGATCATGATCGTGTTCTAACAAAGGCTTGTTGCCTCCAGCAGACCCAAGAAGAAGATGATTTGGAGTCAAGGGGTCGTCTTCACATGAATCCAGCGCTACAAATGTCAATGGACGAGAATTTATGATGAACTCAACTTCCCATAGGGCACATCTTAGAGTTTCGTCGTTGAATTTAAATGCAGGGCACATGGTGTGAAGATTTGATTTAACCGTCTTTACCAATCGCTCCCATGCACCGCCCATATGTGGAGCCGCTGGAGGGTTGAACCACCATTTAATTTCGTCGTATTTCGAGGAGACTTGTCGAAGACTTAAATTTTCTTCTCGGATGATTTTTTCCACAGCTTTGAAATTAGTGCCATTATCTGTATATATTTCTCTTGGAGTGCCACGCCGACTTATGAAATTTTGTATACACATAATACACGAACTTGTGTCGAGACTATGTGCTACTTCAATATGTAGTGCTCGCACTGTCAGGCAAGTAAACAGTACACCCCATCTTTTTTCTTTACGTCTCCCAACGTTTACATATAAAGGGCCAAAAAAGTCAATACCAACGTAAGTAAATGGACGTTCAAAACTTGCTAGTCGAGCTAGCGGCAAACAGGCCATTTGTGGTAGTTGGGGCACAGCTGCTTCGTTTTTACAAAATTGACACTTCCGTCGAACTACTTTATAGAGAGCTCTTAATTTGGGGATATGGAAATATGACTTTATTCTACAGATCACTGCTTCGTGCATACAATGATGGTAATTTTCATGATAATATCAGACTACGAGAAAAGTTATATAGTGGCCATGAGGTAAAACTATCGCTTGATTGCAGCTTGACATGTTTGCTCTGCCACAAGTCCGAATTACACCATCTTCGTCCAGAAAAACGTTGAATTGCTTCAATTGACTGCTTCTCTCGATCTCTTTACAGTTCTGCAGACTCCATATCTCATCAGAAAATTCGCCGAGTTGCGCGCATTTAAATAAGATATTTTTGGTTTTTCTGATACGTTCAAATATATTGTCGTCTTGTATTTTGAAGCCGTGGACTACAGACTTTAATTTTTCTATATAAAACAGAAACAGGGCTAAAGCTCTATAGAGTCGTCTCCAACATGAGAAATATTCGAAATTTATAGAGAAACTTTTAAGCAAATCGATATGCAAAAGATGATTACGTACCTCTTCATTATCGGGGTTACCTAAATCTGCAGATTTTGGCCATTCACTTTTATTGCGCTTCAGAAACTCGGGGCCTGTCGTCCACATATCGTTATCTGTTGGACCTACTTTTGTAGCAAAATCAGCAGGATTTAAATTTGTTGGAACCCAATTCTACTGAGTTGTGTCGGTTGATTCTAAAATTTCACCAACTCCATACATTACGAATGCCTGGAAGTTTTTCGGATCCATAGACAACCATTTCAAAACCGTCTTGGAATCGGACCAAAAGAAGCGTTCTGAACAACGAAGCCTTGTAGCACTCTGGATTTTCGTGGCTAAACGGGCGCCTAATAAAGCTGCTTGCAATTCTAATCGGGGTATTGACATAGGTTTTAGAGGAGCAACCTTTGACTTAGCTGCAACAATCGACACGTCGACGTCATCATTATATTTAACTCGAAAGTAGCTTACGGCTGCATATGCATTTTCGCCTGCATCAGCGAACGTATGCAGTTGTACATCAACAGTTATTCTGAGAAGTTTAGAGTAGCATCTAGGGATAACTATAGATGATATTTTGCTCAAATTCGAGAGCCACAAATGCCATTTTACACACAGCTCCTTATTAGGTTCTTCGTCCCACTGTGTGCCTGAGCGCCAAACATCTTGCAGTAAAATTTTCAAGCCAATTGTAAAATGTGAGACAAGTCCAAGTGGATCAAATATAGACATCAGAACTTGAAGGACTTCTCTTTTAGTGGGAACCACATTCGTTTGAAACACATCTCTTTTAAGCTTTGAGAATCTGGAGTTATACCGAAAAACATCATTATTGGATTCCCAATACATACCGAGAATTTTCTCCACCGCTCCAAACAAATTTCTTGCGGCTGATTCATCGTCGCATAAATGTTGCCTAACTAAAGTAGAGTTTGTAGCCCAATTTCTCATGTGAAAACCTCCAGAAGCGTGGATCATCTTAACGTTTGTCGCCAGTTCAAGGGCCTCTTCTTCTGAGTCGACGCTGTCGATAAAATCGTCCATGTAATGGTAGCTCGTAATTGCTTTAAATGCTCGGGGATACTTATCGCGAAATTCTTCTGCATTTTTGTTTCGAACAAAATGGGCAATGCACGGCGCGCAGTTAAGGCCGAAAGTTAATGCCTTCATCACGTACATAGTAGGACGTTCACTTTGATTACTCCTTGCGGGCCACAGAAATCGTTGTGTGTGCATATCTTCATCCTTTACTTTAATTCGATGAAACATTTCAGCTATGTCGCCGCAAATCGCGATTTGACCAACTCGGAATTCAATTAGAATATTAAAGAGCGAGGTGAGCAGGTCAGGACCACTTAATAAAAAATCGTTAAGGGATTCACCGTTCGACTTTGCTGCTGCATCCCACACTAGACGTATTTTACCTGGTTTGTTAGGATTAAGTGCTACAAAAATTGGGAGATACCACGTACGACCGGATATGAATATACTTCTGAACCCAACACCTTTCTTGCGTAGCCTTTAAACAGAAGTTTATAAATTTGAGCTTGCATGGTTTGCTGTAGTTGTGGATCCTTTATAAACTTTTTCTGCAGACACTTTAATCGATGACATGATACCTCGTAACTATCGGGCAACGATACTTGTTTATTTCTCCAAAGCAAATTTACCTCAAATTGTTGTTCTTTCTTTACAGTTGTACTCTGAAGAATCTGCATGGCTTTTTCATCTTCGGCTGATAAAATATTTTTCTCCTGCGAGACTTCTAGGGCAAAATACTCTTTTACTTCATCGTGAAGCTCCTTATACCTGTCCTCGCACTTACATGTATGAATGTTTAATGAGGCTGACTTTTCGGAAATTTTTCCACCACCCTGCAACGTCCAGCCTAAGCGTGTTTTTGTTGCTATTAGTTGCCCACGGTCACCTTCTCTTATTTTCATCGGGACTGCCACTCTCCAATTGTTGAGCCCAATCAAAATCATTGGTTTGGCATTTTTATATGATTTTACTGGTAGGCCTTTGAGATACGGGTTAGCTTTTAATATTTCAGCAAAATTCAGAGACGGAATGGGCAAATCAAGGTTTTTAACTGTACGGACGTCGTATAAAGAGAATTTGTATTTAGCTTGTACGCTAGAAACTTCCAGGTTAATTTTCATTGAATCATCTTCAGACTGTGTAGTATTGCCTGTCCATCGTAGCTCTAGAGGTTCACTCTTACCTTTTAGTCCCAGTTTGTTAAAAAATGTTTGCTCCATTAGAGTCACTGATGAGCATTCATCCAAAAACGCGTATGTATCTTCAAAGCCACCATTAAAGTAAACACGGATTGGTAGTATTCTGAAACACGATCTCTCTTCATCACTATGTGCATTTACTATTTCTCTCCGTTCGGGCACATTAGCATGCTTGTGCAACAATGGGTGATGCTTTACTGTACAGCCATTAATACCGCATTGTTTGTTTGAGAAACATTTACGACAATGAAGATTTAGACACTGACGGCACAATTTATTTTCTTTTACTAAATTCCATTTAGCATCTAAATTTAATAATGCGAACTCACCACAAGTCTGGATTTTATGAGCCTCGCTTTTGCATGAAAAACAAATTGGCTTATTTGTGCTACTTTGATGCGTATTCACTGAACCGCTTTTCTTACACATTGCTGGGGATACTACTTGGCTAGCTGCAACAGCTATAGCGTATATCCAATCGCTAAACAATTTCACTATGGGAACCTTATTTTCTTTTGGGTGCATAGCCCAATTGAGCTTATGATTGTTTGGCAATTTTTCGACTAAAGTTTTAACAAGCATTGGGTTATTTAAATGAGCCGTCATATTGCAAGCTTCCATCGTCGAGCAAATGTTTCGAATAGTAAGAGCGAATTCAATAATACTATCTAATTTGTCTTTTAATGGAGGAATTTTTGTTGCCTTTTCTATCATAGAGTCAAGTATATGGTCTGGACGACCGAAGCACATTTCAAGAGTTTGAATTATTTCGCCCACCATAGATGGAACTAGCAATTTACTTTTTACCAGTTCTTTAGCACGACCACGGAGACACGACTGAAGGCGCATTAAATTTTCACCATCAGTGTAACCGGCTAATTCTGTGCTATTCCTATAATTGCTGATAAAGAGCGGCCAATCTTCTGGGTTACCATAAAAATTTGGAAGCTCTTTAGGTATTACCTGTCTTGCTGCAATCTGCGTAGCTGTTGGTTAGGAAGACGAAAATGCTTGTGAAAAGGAACACGACGGCTGCATTGAGTCACCTTGAGAAAGTATTCTATATTTCTTTTCCAAATACTGGCGTTGAATCTCTTTTTCTTCCTCCAACATTTGCAGCCGAAGCTGTGTTTAAGAGGACAAGTTCGAAGCACCGGGGGTTTTATAGTGCCGTGTACTGGAATCGTTATCTTGCACGACGGTTGACTGAGACGATTTTAACTTTTCAATTAAATTTTGGGCAATAGTCGTTGATTTAGGCATATTATTTGGTTTTCCAGTACATTCGTAATTTGTAGGTGACGACGTTCCTTGCGTTCCGTCGGAAAATTCGGCGATTGTATCAACCGGCGGCAATTCTTGAGTAGTTTTGGCCATGTTCATTTGGACCACTGATTTTTCGTGGCATTTTGAACAACTCCAGCTTCCATTAGCAATAATTGAGTCTACCCCTACACACTCAAAATGATACCATTTATCGCAGGAATCACACTGCACCATACGAACGGTGTCTTTTAATTCGCATTTATTACAATTAAAATCGGTTTGAGACATTTTATTTAGTCTTTTATGAAACACGATTTAATTTTTAATTTTTTTTAATAAAATTGCGATATATTGATTTTAAGAGATACACACAAGATTTATGTACAAATTGTGTTTTTTTGTTTTCAACTAAATTGTTTTTATGTAAAGTTGTTTTAAAGAATGTTGAGTTCGCACGGCGTAATACAAACTTTTAAGAGCTACACAATATTAATATTAAAACACTTTACTTTTGCTTAAATATGCACGTTTTGTTTATTAATTATTAATTTGCGTATATCGCGCTTTAAAACAACTTGTTTCCACCGTGTCACAATAAGAACTACTTTTTTTTACTTTTAAAAATGATCTTTCGATTTTAAATATTTTACAAAACAGGAGACTACCGTTATTAAGCGGAACAGTTACAAATTTAGTACAATTTAAATGAATATTTTAATAGAGTAAATAAGGACAACGGTGGAATTAGAAGATATGTAAAATAAGGAATTTTTGTTTATATACATATATGTTTGTTTGTATGTAAGTAAGCTACAATAAAATACAAAATACAGTGGCGGCGGTAACAGTGGTAGTGCAGAGGAATTCTAGTGATCATTGTGGTCATAGATTCCAGGCATTGATTTAGTAGTAGTCAACATAGTGGTAGTGCAGAGGAACTCTAGTGATTATTGTGGTCATAGATTCCAGGCATTGATTTAGTAGTAGTCAACATAGTGGTAGGGCAGAGGAACTCTAGTGATTATTGTGGTCATAGATTCCAGGCATTGATTTAGTAGTAGTCAACATAGTGGTAGTGCAGAGGAACTCTAGTGATCATTGTGGTCATAGATTCCAGGCATTTATTTAGTAGTATTTAACGTAGTAGGAGTACAGAGGAACACTAGTGGCTCGGTGGCCATAGATCGCGGCTTGGTGGTGATACCGGGGACAGTTAGAACCGTAGGGTATTGCAGGAGGGTATATAACGAATGGTTTTGGATGAAGGAAGAGTAAGTCGACATTCTAAAAAAGTCCGATTGTGAGGTCGAGTTACGAGCGGTCGAGCTCGAATCCTGTGTACTGAATTGTCGTGGTTTACAAGTCATTGATAAAGATAAATTTAATCCTGTGTAATAAAATATTAGTTTTAATTCTACTGGTGAAATATTACTTTAAAATTTGATCCTGTGTAATAAAATATTAATTGTAATCCTTCTGGTGAAATATTACTTATTTACTAAAATATCCTTGCTTATATCTTAAAATTGTAAAATATTCTTAAATAAAGCATTTATATTTAAAACTTAAAAAAAAAATAAATGAACTCTGTTCTGACTGTGGTATCCTGGAAACTTACGTTATAAACTATTGGACCACCCTTTAACTTCCAAATCCATATTTTATACTTGTTGTTATATCAGGTTTACTAACACAGGTTCGTTGTAAATTCTAAGCGTCTGCTTATAATTGTTAAAAAGTAGGGCAATATACATCAAATTAAATGAACTATCGGCGCACCCTTTAATTTAGAATTCTTAATAATAATACTTGTTACTATAACGGCCATAGCAATCGACATTCTGTCCAATTCGCAAGCGTTTGTCTGTAACGGTTGAAAAGATAGGCTCATATAATTCAATCTTCATCAATTATGGGACACCCTTTAATTTCTTAATTTAAATTGTAAACTCGTTGATATAGCGGATTAAGCAATAAAGGTCCCTTTTAAGTTTCAGCGTTCTGTCTATCACGGTTCAAAAGTTTGGTCACATACTTAAAATTACATTAACTATTGGAACACCCTTTAACTTCCAAATCTAAATTTTATACTTGTTGTTATAGCGGACTTAGCAATACAGGTTCGTTGTAAATTTCAAGCGTCTGTCTACAACTGTTCAAAAGTTTGGCCATACACATCAAATTTAATGAACTATTGGCGCAACCTTTTACTTATAATTTATAATATTAATACTGGTTACTATAACGGCCATAGCAATCGATATTCTGTCCAATTTGCAAGCGTTAGTCTATAACGGTTCAAAAGATAGGCCCACATAAGTATATTTACATCAATATGGGGGCACCCTTTAATTTTTAGATTTATTTTTGTATAATTTCTTGTTTCAGTCATTTTAAATGTTACAGAAATGCCCTTTACAATTCATAATACACGTAAAAAATATGTATGGTGTATGGGGACACCCTTCAATTTTTAAAATTATGAGCTCATACAAAACCTTTGTCGAAAACAGATAATCAACAATTCAGTCACTAACTCTAGCTGAACAATGGCGCCATGTAAGATCAAAACACAACCCAGCCGAGGACTTGGTGCAGTAGATCTGTCAGCATGTAACTTGTGGCTATATGGACCACTTTTACTTCATGGAAGAGAGGATTCATGGCCATCGAAATACTTATATCAAAAATTGCCAATGATGTTGAGAAAATGAGATTATTTCCTGTTACATCAACTATAGCAGTAAACAATGGTATCCTTATATATGGAATTCACCACAAAAATTGATTTATAACTTTACGTACTAAGATTCATTAATAATTTAAGAACACAAAATGAATTTCGACCAAAACACATTTCGCTGAGTCCTAGAGAACTGCATGATTCGCGGTATATAATTATTCAAGCAGTTCAGACCTCCGACTTCATGAAGGAGATATCCGAATTAAAGAAAACCAAGTGGACAAGTCCAGCACAATTGGCAGGATATTCCCATTCCTACATGAAAATAACATTTTGCGGGTCGGAGCAAGATTGGAAGCATCTGATCTATCATATGACGCAAAACATCCCATACTTCTACCCTACAACGACTCAATTTCTAAACTTATACTCACAATGTTACATAAAAAAACTTTCATTGTGGCCCACAATCATTATTGGCCATATTGTAGTGTATAGACAAAAACCATAGTTCATTCGTTTTTCTTTAACTAAATTGTTGTGTTGCGATAGGTCAGTAATTGAATTGCTTGACTCATAATTCAACAATGTTTGTATTCAATGCACTTAAAAAATTGTTTAGCGATTTACTGAACTTTAAAAATTGTTCTAAGCAATTAGACCCTAGCGACTTGAACTGTTAACCAATTATGCTTTACATGCAGTATTTTAATTATGGATACTGGACACTTGAAATTTACGACATACATACACACACACTCAAATACATTTATATAAGTAAATACATTATTGTTAGTAAACGTTCTATTTTTCTGATTGACTGATACGTCACAATAAGAAACAAAATGTATGAAACAAAGCGACGTCACACACAGAAGAATGTTTAAATTGAAATTCGGATATTTGACGCTTTGAAGAATTTTTTTTTGGTAAACAAAGAATTTGAAGTAATGAGTGACTTTAATATTGAACTTTGAAATGAACTCAATAATTTTTGGAGCAAATGGCATTTCACTCATTATTTCTGATTCCCTGATAGATTAAGAATAAAATACATGTAAATAGATTGTAAGTAAAATTGAGCTCGATAATGAAAATCACTCAATTGAAAATCTAGTAAATTCTCATAAGTAGTATATAAGACAAAGAAATTTTAAATAAAGTATCAATTAATCTTGATCAAAAATAGTGAACGCTGGATAATATTATTCAAACATTACATGGCAATCCAGCTTTCCTAACTTATTTTAGAAAAACAGAAAAAAGGACTATATAGCACATTTGCTTATCCTTTCTGCTACATCTAAAATAAAAACGGACAATAGAATGCAGCATGCATAGCTTATGCTCGGCTGAATTCTATTGAAGGACCTAGAATTTTTTTAGAAGCAATTTTTCTGAATATTTGATGAGCCAACCATGCGAGGAGGTCCTCAAGGTACTGCAAGAGGCCGCTGGGCTAGACTCCTGGAAGAAGGACGCTTATCTGAAAAGCCAGCAATCCTACAACAAGGACCGAGACCACGAGTTATAAAAAAAAACCGAATCGGCTGTAAATTACCCCATATTCCCGGTACAAAACTGCAACAAATCCAGGGGAGGCAGTTTAAATCGTAAGAAGAAGGATCGAAGAGTGCTTTTGGACATACAAAAATACGATACAGACAACGCTCAGCAGATAGGGCAAGAAATTGAAGAACTGAAAAACACAATTAAAAATATTAAGCAAAGTCAAAAGAAAAAGCAAAAATTAAAAATTAAAATTAAATAAAATGAAACAAGACATTTTTTTAATTACTTTTGTTAGTGTTTATTTTTCAACAAACATGTTTTTTTATATTTATAAAAACCATAAAATTAATTTTGGAAATAATCCAATTATTTAACTAATTAAAATAAAATCTTAATTTGTAAAAAAAAAACAAAAACAAAAAAAAAAGAAGAGTCTACATAAACTAATTAATTACCTGTTCACAAAAAGCTATTTTTTTACTTTTAAAATGAATTGTACAATTGTTCAAAAAATATACCATGCATGTATAGGTTGGATAATTTTAGCACTAATATTTATTCCATTGTTTACAGTCTTAGACATGAAAATATTAAAACTTATAAAATTAAAATTTTCTTAATATATTTTATTCTTTTTGAAAAACATATTTTATGTAAAATAAAAACCAATCAAAGTTAGAATTCCAAGAAGAAGAAATGAATCAGGTATAATAATGCTAACGAGACTTTGGAAATTTTTAGGAATAGAAGGTACTCCTACTAGAGAAGATATTATTTACAGAACAACAGAGAATTAGAAACGATACCATCAATGAGAAAGGCAGATAAATATTATGAAAATAGAAAAGTTCTCGACTGGTAAAGGATGGAATCTTTAAAAATATTAGAGCAGTTAAAAATAAAGCAAAAAAATCATTAAAGAAACCATATAGCTTAAACACAATAAATGAGAAAAAGTTAGAAATACAGAATATAGAAAAAGCTTTTAACAAATTTTCCATAGAAGAAGACGAGATATTAAAAAGAAGGAAGAGGCAATTAATTAATTAAGGAAGAGGCAATTAATTTACTTGAACAACATTCTAAGAAAAGAAACTCTTTAGAGTCTACACAAAATAAAACCATGGCGAACTTAGACATAAATGAATTATCTTTAATAACAAAACTAGTACCAAAATTCAGTGGTAGGCCTGATGAATTACATGAATTTCTTACAAATTTGGAAACAATTTCCTTAACAATTTCAAATGAAAAACAAAATTCATTTTTCAATTTTATTTTTAAATCAAGATTAGAGTTACGTGTCCAAAAAAGAGTTAAACAAATATCTGTACAAACATCTATTGACGAGCTAGTACAATTTTTAAAAACAACATATAAACCATTAAAAACTTCAAATACATTTGCCCTATTCACAAGCCCCCTAGTACGTGCTAAGTGCTAACAAAATACAACGGTGCTAGCTGTGTTGTTGGTAATTTTCATGCAAACATGCGATACAACACTTAGTACTTTTTTTCATATGTTTTTCAAACGTTGTATTTGTTTAAATGTTTTATGTTTAAATGAATTATTATTTTTGTGTTCATGTGTGAATTATATTAAATTGAATTAAAAGATATTTTTATTAGTTTTATTTATTTAATTTATTGATTTGACTGATTTATTAGAAAGTTGAAGTTGAAAGTTGCCAATATAAAAACTGTTCTTTAAGATTTAATATTGCTTTAATGACTCGATTTCTAATATTTTGTATGCTACCGCCATCACCTATACCAAAAAGAGATGCTACCTTACGAACACAAGCACCATTTCCTGAAGATCCCCAGCAGTAAAGTACGATTTTAAGCTGCAAGTCAATGCCTTTCGCCAATTGTGTTAAAAACATTGTCATTTTTTATAAGGTTAAATATATAGGCAAATTCCTCTGGCCGTAGTCTTATCATATAAAGAAATCTGTTTTCATCAAAATATCTTAAAACCCGATTATGCCATAATGATGATTTTGGTATCCCTAAGTGTATAATTCTGCGACTGGAGAGCAAGTACATTTGGTTCATCCTAAAAATGTCTTGAATTTCATCCTCACACAAAAAATTTATTAATTTACTTTTTTCTGTTTTCTCCCTTATTTGGCTTATAAATAACAAATGATGAATAGCACTTTTCTTCTTCTTATTTACTTTTTGACGTATGAAGTACAATGTACAATGGCACACTGATACAATGGTTGTTCACAAAGAAGTAAACAAAATGTAGTATGCAATACTACTTACACCTTAGCAGAGCTTGTGAATACGGCAATTGTTAAATGAAATAACTCGAATATCTCAAAAGGATAACAATTTAATGGGTTTTGCTACGAAAATAGAAAACCTCATAGCGGAATTAAATGAATTATAGATATCAGAAGAAGGAGAATCTAAGAGGGACTCTATTATAGCAACAAATAGCAAAATAGCATTCAACGCATTTATAAATGGTCTTACTGATCCACAAACGATATCCACAAGTCATGCAAGTCAGGTAAATACATTTTCTGAAGCCTTAAAAATTGCAGAAAAAATCTCATCGAGAGTAAAACAAAAACAAGTATTTTTATAACAGCTCAAATAACCAAAAACATTATTGTAAAAAATGCGACGGCAAATATGGCAAAAGATGTCCTGCGGAAGCGTTAAATACCAAAAGTAATAGAAAAAGAATTACTTGATATATACTGGGGCATACAATTTTTTAGCCCATACTTATATGGGAGAAAGTTCATAGTAGTGACAGATCACCGTCCATTAATTGAATTATTTTCACATAAAAAACCAAGTTCTAAATTAACAAGAATTCGTTTAGAACTGTCAGATTATGATTTTGAGATATTCTACAAAAAAGGTAAAAATAACCCTAACGCAGATGCACTTTCAAGAGTAAAATAAACTAAATTTGATAAATTTGATGAAACAGTAAAGAAATCGCTGGTGATAACTAGAAATATGAAAAGAAAAATGATACAAAATGAGGAAATAAAAAATGAGGAAAAGAAAAATGAAAAGAAAGAGGATGCATCAAAAGGAAATGGTAATACAAATCCTGAAGAGTCTGATCTCCTCAAAGTTTGGGACCGTACATACATAAATGATATAAAACTTGCAAGAAAGTTGAAATTTATATTAAAAAAGTCGACAAAAGAAATAAGAATTGAAAATGATACTGTTCAAAATGAAATGTGCATCAGATGTAGCGATAATCCCTATTATTTAGGTAATATGTTGAAGAAACTAGCTTAAGTTTTAGGCAGAACAAATTGTGTAAAATTCGCACTAGAGAAAAGTGACGAAATATTTAAAAAGATAAGTATAAAGATATTTAAAAAAAAAATAATAAGAATACCGCAAATGACGTCATAATAATGTTATATAATAATCCTCAGAAAATAACAGATGAAAAAAGAAAACACGAATTAATTGAATTGTATCATAATGCACCATGCGGAGGACATTTCGGAATAAGAAAAACTGTAAACAAATTAAAACAAAAATATATATGGAAAATCTGTTTAAAATGGTTAAAAAGTACGTTTTAGGATGTGATTTATGCCAAAGAAACAAGCAAATAAGACATACTAGAGAACCACTATATGTCACAGATACACCCAAAGATGGCTTTTCCACTGTAGTCATAGATACAGTTGGACCTTTACGATCTGAAAATTATCGATACATACTAACTATGCAATGCGAGTTAACTAAATACGTAATAGCAGCCCCAATGGAAACAAAGGAAGCCAAATCTGTAGCAAAATGTTTAATTGAAAATTTGATTTTAAAACATGGTATATTTAAAACTCTTAAATCAGATAGAGGTACAGAATTTGTTAACGAACTATTAAAAGAAATATGTACTCTACTTAAAATAGAAACCCTTGGTACTATAGAAAGAAACCATAGAGTACTCAATGAATACTTTTTATCCTTTGTAAATGATGATAATTGGAATAACTGGATACCATACTATTGTTTTGCGTACAACATAACTCCACATATAGACACAGATTACTCGCCATTTGAACTAATATTTGGTAAATTACCTAATTTGCCAGGTGAGGAAATAATGAATAATAATAATATATATGACTTAGAAAATTATGCAAATGAATTAAAGACTAGATTAAGAAATTCATTACAAAACGCTAAGAAACTTATAGAAGTAGCAAAATAAAAAAGAAGTTTAGAGTCATATAATAAATTTAACAGTATAGATCTTAATATAGGAGACCTAGTTTTAATAAAAGTAGCAAATAAAAAGAAAAATGAAGCACCATATCAAGGTCCCTTTGAAATTATAAACATAGAAAATGTAAATGTAGAAATAAGAATGAATGGAAAAAACAAAATTGATCATAAGAATTTATTAAAGAAATATAATAGAAAATAATTTTACAATATAAATTTTTTTTTATGTACTTTTTATTATGAAGCTATAAAATAAGATGCATAAAGTAATTTCTTAATTAAAAACATAAAAATATCCACAAAATCATTACAAAATATTTCTATAATTAAAAAAAAAAAACTATAAAAATATTCAAATGTTTAACTTTATTATTAAATATGTAATTAAAATTTTAAAACTTCTTCAAAGCTGTAAAATTTTAACTAGAAGATTGGGGGTGTAGTGTATAAACAAAAACCATAGTTCATTCGTTTTTCTTTAACTAAATTGTTTTGTTGTGATAGGTCAGTAATTGAATTGCTTGACTCATAATTCAACAATGTTTGAATTCAATGCACTTAAAAAATTGTTTAGCGATTTAATGAACTTTAAATAATACCACAGCGACTTGAACTGTTAAGCAATTATGCTTTACATGCAGTATTTTAAGTATGGATACTGGACACTTGAAATTTACGACATACATAACCACACATTCAAATACATTTATATAAGTAAATACATCATTGTTTTGATTGATTGACTGATACGTCACAATAAGAAACAAAATGTATGAAACAAAGTGACGTCACACACAGAAGAATGTTTAAATTGAAATTTGGATATTTGACGCTTTGAAAATTTTTTTTTTGGTAAACAAAGAATTTGAAGTAATGAGTGACTTTAATATTGAACTTTGAAATGAACTCAATAATTTTTGGAGCAAATGGCATTTGACTCATTATTCCTGATTCCCTGATAGATTAAGAATAAAATACAATTAAATAGATTGTAAGTAAAATTGAGCTCAATAATGAAAATCACTCAATTGTAAATATTGTAGTATATAAGGCAATGAAATTTTAAATAAAGATTCAATTAATTTTGATCAAAAATAGTGAACGCTAAAGAATATTATTCAAACATTACAATATCCAGAAAACAATATTGGATCATCAAGGGTAAATCAATGGCAAGAAATATACATAGTCCAAATTGTGTGCGATGTACAAGAGCGAAACCTAAACTTTTTTCACAAATAATGGGGAATATAAAAAGAAAAACAAAATGGAAGTGAATTGTGGGTCTGGAGCAGATTATATCGTTAGTCAGTTCCGGCTTTGGTTATAACAGTCGGGTCTTTCATCTAATGATACAAAAAGTGCGTTGCTACTTCGCCAAAACAATGTGCCGGGGCGAATGACAGGCATTAGCAGACAACCAGTCAGACATATTAGTGGTAGAGAATACTGCACAAGAAAATGAAAGCTATTCCGAAAATGATAGTTACATGGGAAAAAACAATGATAGTCATACGAATGATGGTGTGTTACAGAAGAAAAGAGGTTATCGTCCAGAACATGATAGTTTACAGCAAAATGAACGAGGGTAGTGGACAATATAAATAAAGAGTTGGAGTTAATAAAAAATGAAAAGGAATTGTTGCGAAAGGAAAACGTAATACTCAAAATTATATCAGAGGCTGAAAAATTGAAAAGTAGTAAAAAAGTCAAGAAAAAAATTGCGTCCTGAATATCCGTGCAAAACTATGGGCACAGCAAGATTAAGTTGAGACTGTTCGATGATAAATGTTTTAGATGTGGATTTAGAAGGTTGTCCTACGCAGCAGAAAAGACGGAACTGCATAAGCTGTTTGATGAGTAAATGGAGAAGAGTTATATAAGGCCAAGCGAGTCAGAGTATGCCTCACCCATAATCTAGGTAAGAAAAATGACAGGAGGCAACAGAATGTGAATGAATTATAGGATGTGGAATAAAGTAACCCTTTATTGATAACTTATTAGAGCAAGCTTAGATTTGAATTTGGTACTTCTAGACCACAGTAAGGCATTTGACACTGTTGATCATAAAACTATAAAACTCAAGGTTCAAAAGATATTTCACTTTTCAAGATCAGCTTGTAATCTTATACATTCATATCTTTTTGATAGATCTCAACGTGGCCATCTAAATAACAAGATTTCAAATGCACCTTACGTTAATAGAGGAGAACCCCAAGGTTCAATACTTGGACCTCTGTTATTCTGTTTATATAATAATGATTTACCTGATCTTGTGATTAACTGCAAAGTTCATATGTACGCTGATGACGTGCAGCTCTACATGAATACCAGTGTTCAAAATATCAGTTCAGCTTTAACGGAAATCAATAATGATTTAGACAGGACTGATAGCTGGGCTAATGCAAATGGGTTATGTATTAACCCTTCCAAGTCTAAATGCATCATACTTTCAAAATCTAAAAGAGAATTAAACGTATCTGAACTTAAAATTAAAGGAAACAGAATAGACTTTTCGAATTCAGAATCGAACCTTGGTGTTGCCTTTTTAATGGTCTAATCACATTAATTCTGTTGTGGGTAAAGTCTACAGTAGGCTTCAAAACTTGTGGGTTGTCATTGATTTAACACCTTTTGTCAGACGTATGCAACTTGCAAAAACTTATTGGATTCCTATACTTTTATATGGTGTAATATGTTCGAAATATACATAGAGGAAATAAAACACAATAATCTTTGGTGTTTGTGTCGCGACAACGTTTTTACAACTCTACCCATATCTTTTATTCAACTTCTTTTTATATTATTTATTAATAATAATTTCTTACATATTAATGTGGTGTCATGAAAGTAATGGTAATACGAGATGCAAATGCAATAATTAAAGAATGCCAAAATATATTTAAAGTCACACGGTATTGCAATAATTTAAAGTCACACGATATTGAAATAATTTAGAGTCACACGGTAATTTGATATCGATATAATTTGGAAATGGAATGTTATATTAAAAGTTTATTGGACATTATACCTTCATAACACCACCCCTCTTAAATAGAAAGGTCTTATAGCGAACATTGATCAGATGGCAGCCATAAGAGCTTTCTTTACAAATGCTATATAATATGCATTTCTTGAAGAAAAATAATTATAATTTATATTTATTTACCAAAAAAAATATTTAAATAATTAATAAAAAATAAGAGTATTTGCATATGTATATACATATATATGTATATATTTTTGCTTAATTCATAAAATTTTGTTTATATAAATTCTAGTAGTTTAATTTGATATCTTAAAAATAAATTATTATTCTACCTTTTTTTTCTTATTTTATAGTTTTTCTTTTTGTTATTTACTGTGTTATTTTATTAACATACTTGTTACTATGTATTTCTTTTTAGACTATTTAGTTTTCTTTTTTTTCATATATGTTTATATAGTTGCTAATTTAAGCCTATTTTTATGAACTATTATTTCTTTCTTTTTATCAATTTGTAAAGTGCAATTGTTTTTGTTATCGACTTTTATTACCTTATATGGACCTTTATAAACGTTTTCTAATTTATGACCTTGCTCATTTTTTATAAAAACTTGATCATTAATTTTAATTTGTAATGCCTTTGTATTTTTATCATAGTTTAGTTTTTGTAAATGTTTTGAGTTTTGCAATGCAGATCTTGCATTTTCATTGGCAATTTTGAGTCGGTATCTAACTTCTTTAACATAATCATCAAAATTATATAAAGGTTCTATGATTTTTGAATTCAATAAAGAAAAAATTTCTGGAGTTTTACCAAATATCAATTCAAAAGGGCAATAACTGTGTGTTGTTGATGGGGTTGTGTTGTAACAATAAGTGAAATACGGTAACCATTGTTCCCAATCATTAAGAGACTTAGATACATATGATCTGATAAATTCATTGAAGGTTCGATGTGAACGTTCAACTGTACCCAACGTTTCATGATGATATGGTGTTGAATTTACTAAGTTTATGTTAAGTAGTTTTACTTCATTTTTAAATTCAGTACCCATATCAGTTAAAATTTTATGGACGGGTCCATAAATAAGAAATAAATTTTCAAAAATTGCTCTTGCTACAGTTTTAGCAGTTTTGTTTGGAACTGGGATGCTTATTAAATATTTTGTTAGATCACACACTATTGTTATTATGTATTGTTGTCCATGTTCGGTAATAGGTAATGGTCCTATCGTGTCAATCACTACTGTATCAAAAGGTCTCATTGGTGTTGGTGTTATAATTAGGGGTTGTTTAATATTCCTATTTGTTTTGTTCCGTTTACATGTTTCACAGGCCTTTACATACTTTGCGACATATTTAGTAATATTTTTCCAATAAAAATACCTTCTAATTTTGTTAATCATTCGAGTTATCCCTGGGTGGCCACCTAGCAGGGGGTCCTCGTGGAATTTTCTTAATATTTCTTGCTTCTCTGTTTCATCTGTAATTTCTGTAACTGATGGTGTAAGCGCTATTTTAATGTGTTTTAAAAACTTATTGCCCAATTCTTTAAAATCTTTTATAGGTACCTTTTCAAACATCTTATCATTTAATCTCATTTGCAATTTTTTAATGTGAATATTATTGGCTTGCAACTCAAGCTCTTGGAAAAATTTACCTAAGTCTATTTTTCCATTAATAACATAAACATTAGCTTTAAATTTAAATATAATTTTACTTCCTCTTTTAACATCACATCCTTGGATGTGGGTTATTATATTGGGAAGCTTTCTAAATTGGCGCGCCGATATATTTTCATAAATTTTTGGTTGGGCTTGTTCTCTATCTTTCTCTCTTTTCTGCACTTGTTGCTTGGACCTAGTTGTAACCATCATTACATTACAGGCTTTTATATCTTCAAAGGTAATTCTTGACAATGCGTCAGCTGCGTAATTTTCTCTCCCCTTAATATATTCTATATCGAAATTGTATTCCTCCAGATCCAAACGCACTCTCATCAACTTAGAAGATGGGTTTTTCATCGAAAATAAATATGTTAGAGGTCTGTGGTCTGTTTTAATTATGAATTTTCGTCCATAGACGTAAGGTCTAAAGTGATTAATAGCCCAATGAATGGCCAGAAGTTCTTGTTCAATAGTTGCCTTATTACTTTCGCCTTTTGTGAATGTTCTTGATGCATATGCTATGGGCAACAATGTCCCCTCGTGTTGCTGACTCAACACGGCACCACATGCCAACTTACTTGCGTCTGTGGTAATGTAGAATGTTTTTGTGAAGTCCGGATACTGTAGGATTGGTGGAGATATTAGGGTGTTTTTCAAATAATTAAATGAATCTTCGCATTTATCCGACCAATGGAATGGTGCGTTTTTTTTTTGTTAGATTTGTTAATGGTTTACTGAAATGTGCGAAATTTGGAATGAACTTTCTATAGTAGTTAGCAAAGGCCACAAAACGTTTAGTTTCATTACCATCCTTAGGCCTAGGATAATTTTTAATAGTATCGTATTTATTACTGTCCGGTAAAATTCCCTGGGACGTACATTTATGACCTAAAAATGTGACCTCATGACAAAAGAACCTGCATTTATCAGGATGCAATGTAAGATTATACTTTCTGCAAGTATGAAAAACTTCTCTTAAATTTTTAATCATATGAGCTTTAGAGCATCCGATTACTATAATATCGTCCATATACAAAAATGCAGTTGACGGTTTTAAACCAGCAAATGCTAGTGACATCATTCGTTGAAATGAGTTAGGTGAGATTTTGAGTCCAAAAGGTAACCTCTTAAACCTAAATGAACCTTTGGGTGTTGAAAAGGAGGTAATATCCCTCGAACCATCTTCCAATTCGATTTGGTGAAATCCAGACATTAGATCCAATGTTGAGAAGTATTTAGCTCTTCCAAGCTGATCGAGTATATCGTCTATTCTTGGGAGAGGAAATTTGTCGCACAAAAGTTTTTTGTTTACCTGTCCATAATCAATTACCAGACGCCACCTCTTATCACCGCTACCTTCCAAAGATTTCTTTGGAACCAATAACACTGGACTGTTAAAAGGCGAAACAGAGGGCTCAACTAAATCACCTTTAATTAACTTATCAACTTGCCTCTCAATCTCTTCTTTCTGTGTTTCCGGAATTCTATAGTTTTTTATATATATCGGTGTTTCATCCACTATACGCAATTTTTGTTTATAAAAATTGTTTGTAGATACCGGTTCGGTTTCCAACCCAAACACGTCAGTAAATTCGGCACACAGAGCCAAAAGGTCATTCTTTGCAATTCGCGGGCAATTTACCATCAGTCTTTCTAAAATCTCATTAGACCTAGAATTTTTTATAGTTGTGTCTATTGTTTTAGTCTCGTATTGAGACAGAGGCTCATATTTTATATTTTTTAAGGATATTATTTTCGAAGAATTAGATACATTCATTACGCATACCACCGGGCTATTGAGATTTGTAATAGTATTTGGGATAAAGACTTCCTTTTCTACTGTTTGATGTGGAATAAATATATCGTCTATTCCCTGTTGTAATTTTATTTTCCGTACCACCTCTGATCTTGGTGGTATAACAATAGTGTCTTGAATCGGACCTGTTACTATGGGGATTTCCATTTGAATGGTGCTATTTATGGGACAGATTACCAAGAAGTTATCCCTTGAATGGAAGTCAATTATACAATTGTGCGCCCTAATGAAGTCAAGTCCCAAAACTCCATCGCATGGGATTGAGAAATCATCAGG